>CANUEY010003834.1:0-17894 GCA_948099555.1 Croton setiger | reverse complement strand
TGATTGATCTGGTTGATCTTGTCGGTTTGATTGATATTCTTCTGCAATCATCTCATCTTCAAAGAAAGGAAGAAAATCATAGTTTTCAGTTTCTGAAATATTCCAATTCCAGCTTCCTTCTTCATCGAATTCAGCATCTCTACTTATGATAACTCTTCCATTTCGAGGATTATAAAATTTATACCCCTTAGAGTTTTGCGAATAACTAATGAACACCATCTTCTCGCTTTTGTCATCCAACTTCATTCTTAATTCATCAGCAACATGCACATAACTAAGACAACCAAATATCTTAAGATGAGAAATATTGGTTTCTTACCACTCCAAGCTTCTTGCGGAGTTATCTCCTTCAACTTCTTTGCAGGACTTCTATTGTTGAGATAAATAGCACACGTAACAGCTTCAGCCCAGAATTTCTTAGGCATACTTTTACTCTTTAACATACTTCGAGTCATGTTAAGAATAGTTCTATTTTTACGCTCCACTACGCCATTTTGCTGAGGCGATCTTGGAACTGTGAGAAAACGTCGAATGCCAGAATATTCACAAAATTAATTAAATTTTTCTGAAATGAACTCTCCTCCTCGATCAGTTCTGAATGAGCGAATCTTCAAGCTAATATCATTTTCAACTTGAGCCTTAAACTTCTTAAAGACTTCAAATTCTTCAGATTTTTTCTTTAGAAAATAAACTCATGTTTTGCGAGTATAATCATGAATAAACAACAAAAAATACCTGCTTGCACCATATGAACTTGGATTAATGGGACCACAAATATCAGCATACACCAATTCAAGTGGTTGAGATGTGCTAGAAAAAGATTCTTTTGGAAAACTTTTTCTGAATTGCTTTCCATACATACAACCTTTACAAATTTGATTTGGATGATTTATGAAAGGTAGTCCATTCACTAATCTTTTCTTAGAAATCTGCTCCAAACCACCAAAATTTAAGTGTCCCATTCTCAGATGCCACAACCATGATGAATCTGACAAAGAAGCCTTCAAACACTTTGGTTTGTCATTGTTGATCTTCAATTTGAACATCTTGTTTGATGTCATTGGAACTCTAGCAATCATTCCTCAGTTTCCATTTCGAATAACTAACCCATTCCTGTTCATCTCCATATGATAATCTTTCTCAATAAGTTGTCCAATGCTTAAGATGTTAGTTTTCAAAGCAGGAACATAATAAACATCAGAAATGAAATCATGATCACCATTCTTCATCATGATAAGAATGTCTCCACTACCCATGACTGGAACTTTTGATTTATCACCAAAGGTAATATTTCCTTTTGGAGTTTCATCAAGATTGTAAAAAATATTTTTATTATCAGTCATATGATTGCTTGCTCCTGAATCGAGATACCATAACTCGTTGCTTTTCTCTGTATCTCCATTACAAGATAATAACAATGTTGAATCTTCATCGACTTCAATTTCACCAAAGTTTGCTTGTTCATCTTGGTTTGAATTGAAATTGCATTTTGCAGCATAGTGTCCGAATTCTTGACAATTGTAGCATTGAATTCAAGATTTATCATGTCCACCGAATCTGCCTCCTCTACCACGTCCTCTAGAATTCCATTGTTGAGAATTTCTGCTTCCTCTGCCTCTTGTTGAGTTTTGTCGCGTCCAACCACGACCTCTACCTCTTTCATACGACCAACCACGACTACCACGACCGTGACCTCTACCTTCTGCATTTTCAAAATAAGGTTTTTTCTCTTCTTTATCAGATAATCTTAACTTTGCTTTTAAAACTTGAGTGATTGGTTTTTCTCTTTTCTTCAATCTTTCCTCATGGGCTTGTAGCGAACCCAAGAGCTGATCTACAGACATAGTGTCTAGATCTTTCAATTCTTCAATAGCAGCCACCACATAATCAAATTTTGCGGTTAATGAACGAAGAATTTTCTCTATTACTCGAACATCTTCTAATGTCTCTCCATATCTTTTCAACTGATTAACAATCAATTGAATTCTATTAAAAAATTCCTCAATTGATTCAGAATCTTCCATTTTCGCATTCTCATAGTCACTCCTCAGAGATTGCAATCGTACTTTGATCACTTTGTCTTTCCCCTTAAACGCATTCTCTAGAATCTCCCATGTTTCTTTGGCTCTGGATGCATTCGAAATCTTCACAAACATATTCTCATCCAAACACATATGAATGAGAGAGAGCGCTTGCTGGTCTTTCTTCTTCGTCTTCTTCAAATTCTCCCTTTGAAGAGTCGTCAACTGCTCTTCGTTTTCTGGCTGATCATAACCTTGTTCAATAATATCCCACACATCTTGGGATCCCAGCAACGTCTTCACTCTAATGCACCAGGCATCATAATTATCTTTGGTAAGTTAAGGATATTTGATCATGTTGTTCATCATGATTCTAAATTTCGTCGATCTTGAACCTCTAATACCAATTTGTTGGATATAAAATTGAGGAATTAAAATACAATAGAAGATAAATGTCTTTCAATTCTTGTTTTTGAACTTCCATATAATAACTATTTATAGATACAATATGACTTTTGAAAATAGACACAACTCTTACTAAATAGACACAACCCTTAGTGAATAGACACAACTCTTAGTAAATAGACACAATCCTTAGTGAATAGACACAACTCTTAGTAAATAAACACAACCCTTAGTGAATAGACACAACTCTTAGTAAATAGACATGACTTTTGGGAAATCACATAACCAAATACATTAATAAGTTTAATATTTCAACATTCTTTACGTTTCTCTCAGTCCCAATAATTATATTGCGCCTCAAATTGGGAATTTTTCCAAGTCAGAAAGCTCGGGAATCGGACTTAAAATAGAAGCAGAAGGCAAATTAGCTCAAACGGGACCAAATTGAACTAAATTAGCAGTAATTGGACCAGTCAACATGTCAACTCAGCCTAGTCTACAGATCCAGTCAGTATAAGCAACCAACCAGAATCTGCCATATGACAGTTCATGCACAATTGGCAGTCGACAATCAACTTTGTCATACGCCACCAGCAGCAACTACCTTTGCCACCATAGTTTGCCGTCAACTGATCACCAGCCGACCAAGTTTCCGCTAGATTCCAACCTTATCCTAACCACATTCTGACAACTGGTTACTGGCCAGACTCGGGCGAGCCTTTAGCTAGTGGCCACCTCAACTCCATAACATACCTCTTGGTTATTCCTCTCCTACCACGTGGCAACGACTGCCACATGTCATTGCCAGGTAGCGCCAATTCATTTTTTCTGACCAATATAATGCTTTAATATGGCCTAAACATAAGCTAACACATGACACTCTCCTGCACAGTTCGAATTTTTATAGTCATTTCTCTTATTTTTTTAGTTTAGTTTTCTTCTATTCTAAAGCATTACAGAGAGCTTTATCTGTAATATTCCTTACTTTGACTTTAAGTAAAAGAAACCTACTCCTTGTCTGACTTGGAAACAACTCCTAAATAGACCATACCTGCAACCTTATAATTAAAGCCCTTAGCTTTCATTCAACACACAATTTGATAGTCTAACTTAGAAAAAAAAAACTCAATTTTCTCTCACTTTCTCTCTCTATATAAATTTTTTCTCTCTTTTGCCTCCGAGAATATTTTTCTAAGGTTCCACACCTGCATCTTCGAGATTCAGCTCATCTCTTGCCCAATAATTGACGCTCAAGTATCGTGTTTTAACTTGTTTTCAATTAAACTATTCTCTCCATCACCTAACAACACACTAATATGTTAATAAATCACTTTATGGTGATTTGGAACTACATCCCATCCTGATCTCGAATTTCAATCGAGCATGTAGGCAGATATGAGGGTTAATCCCATATCGCGGGTTCAATAAACCTAAAAAATGTTCTTTTTTCTTTTATTAATATAAAATTTGGATTTATGTTTACAATAGATTCAAATTCATTTTCTTGCATTGTTTATCATGTGATTATACAAAACTCCAGCATGCTTTATTGTTTGTTTCATAACACATTTATTTTCTGTTTATCAATTATTTTTCACTTTTTTATGTTGTTTTTGTCAAGTGTTTTAAGTTGAGATTTAAGTCAATTAGCATCCAATGTACTGATCAATTTAGATTTGAGATTTATAATTAATTCTTTGTTTATTAGTATTCCTATTAATTGTTTATTTGTGTTTATTAAATAATTATTTATGATTATTTGTGCATTGATTTAATCTTTCTCTTAATAATTTAACATCTTTTTCATCAAAATAATTCTTTTTTTAATTATTGTTAACCCACATCTAAAAACTTAATTTCCGAATCCAATTTAGAATGAGGGATTAGTGTCTTTTTTATAATAAAATTTATTTTTATCCATTGGTTAATTGATGTCATTCTTTAGGTTTTTCTTTAGTTTTCGTTTTAAAAATAAATTAGACTAGTGACTTCTTTTGTGACAATCCCATCCCTATATGTGTAATTTAATAAACAAGTCACTTTTTTTTAAAATTTTAATTTTAATATACGTTTCACAAAATTCACTATAATTCACATTAGCTATGACATGCTTTACTTATAATATATAGCACATACATTTATCAACAGAGTAATTCACATTGTTATAATTATACAATATTCAAGATCAACCTATTAAAACACAACTATACATGTTGATGCAACAATAAGGTAGAGAAATCTTAAGCTTCAGCTGACCGACCTATGATTATTAAGTGTGAAGTGTTACACTTCAAGTTACGCCCTAGTCTAACAGGTGTAACAGGAACCTGAAACATAACTAACGATTTTGATGAGTCACATAATCAACAAGTATGAACCACTATAATTTAAATCAGCACGAATCACAAATACAATGATCAATAACATCAATATGCTCATGTTTATGTCATATGATTCCATTTAATTTCGTTATGACCCATCAAGCCAAGTATTGTCTCGGGAATTTCATATATCATATAGCATATGGCTGGCCAATATCAAGTTCCTTCCTATAAGACCTGAAGGTCTATTTATAAAATCATATATCGACTAGTAGGTTCTGCTTCTAAAAATCATATAATGACATGTGGGTTTCGCTTGTGAAATTTTGCAAATACAAGTTAAGATGGTCGCAACTCTTTTATCAAGTCCTGTATGAATGCTTTTGTATGACTTCTATATAATCATATGTAATATCATATCAATTTTAATATAATCAAATGATCAGGTTTCAGTATTGATCCAAACAAATAATCAACATATAATCAATATCAATAAAAAAATCAATTGATCGGAATTTAGTACCAATCTAAACAACTAATCAACGTATAATCAATTTCAATAAAATCACAATAGCAAATTATTTATTCCTAAAGTTTATACTTACTTCACAATCAAAACTAAAATCAGACCTCGGGTTGCTTCTCTTACTTTCCTCCTATATTTGATGGTCCTATGTAATTCAATATAAATCTTTAATTTTCTTCATTTATATTTCATATGAAAAGAAATGCATGACTTAATATTTATTTTCTTTTTATCATATTAATTATATTTCTAAAATATTTTTATTTCGTTTGAATTTTAACTTCCGAAGTATGTTTACTATATTTCAAATATTTGATAATGCTATTTATGTTTAATATCAAACTCAATTTATCATATATTAATTATATTTAACAATATTTATCATAATTTAGTTTAATTAATTGACCAATTAGTTCAATTTATAAAATAAATTCAAAATTGAACCCAAAAGGACTCAATTGTATAAGTTTTAAAGTTTCCAGCGATTCAATTGAAGTTTGACAGTGAGTTCATGGGTCAATTTGCAATATCCATAAATTAATTAACTGGAGGTATCCAATTGAAAAGATTTAAAAGTTCTGAATGACCCAATTGCAAGCGCTCTAGAACTTCAGGGACCAAAATATAATTTGCAGGAATTATAATCAGGAAGGACTAAATTGAAAAGAATTAAAAGTTTTTAGAAGGACCTACTTGAATAAACTTATAACTTTAAGGACCAATTTGTAATTTTACAAATTCAGGTACCCAGGGAAAAAGTACATCAAAACACAGCCTAGGGTGTCGTTTTGAGTCGCCTTCTTCCTCGCATCTTTGCAACTAAAAAGTAACTTCAATCTTTTGACGGTGATTTTGGCTTTTCTCGAACTTCGTTCGATGCCAATGGTTCACCCAACTCCTTCACAACTTCCCACTGTGGCCTGAGCTCCCCATGCAACATTATTCTCTTTTCTTTTCTCTCTCTCTCTTTTTTTTTTAATATTTTCTTCCTCTACTTTGTTTTCTGTTTCCAATGTCCCTCTTCTGTTTCTTCTTCGTTTTCTCTTTTATATACTTCTTCTTCTTCTATTCCTATACTATCCCAGAAGTTCAAGAGCACCTCAGTTTCTTTTTCCTCTCTTCTTGTTCTTTGTTGTTTTTTCTCTTTTCTTTCTTTCTTTCTTTCTTTCTTTCTTTCTTTCTTTCTCTTCCTCTATTTTCTATTTCTATTTCGTGGACTGATTTTACTTCTGTCCCAGTTCCTTTCCTATCTCTTATCTCTATACTTATTGTTTTCTTTTCTTCTTTTACCCATAAATAATCAACAATCCAATTTTCAATTCTTAACTCTAACTTTTGTTTTTCTTTTCTTTTTTTTTTCCACCTCACACTTCTTCTTCTATTACTTGGTCGGAAAATATTCGCAGTCTAACTGACACCAGGTACCAACTTCGGTACCTCGATAATGCCGGAGGAAAACAAAATTTATGACGTCGTCGTAAAAATTCAAATTTCATAATAAAAATATTTAATCAATTTATCTTATATATTTATTTATTTAATTTTACTCCTTTTAACTTTTTGCGCTACAGTAAATTAAACGGTCGTGTCAAAAAAACCTAGTGGCACTCCTCATTTACATGTGCTGATAATTTACAACTTCTAAAAATTTAATCATTCTTATACTTTCAAACTAATTCTTATAATGTTCATATATATAATTTTTTGGCAAGTAAATAATCTTTTATTTTACCTCTTACCAAAATGATGCTTATGCAATAAAAATCGTAAAAATGCGTTATTGCCTATAATGACGACATGCATGATGTATGATTTCGATTAAAGATGTCACAACTTCTATTCTTTTATATGTTCCACGAGTCTCTATTTTTCTAATATTTCAATTTTAATATTGAATCCACATCCACCAATTTAAGATTGTCGTTACATTAATTGTTGCGTCACAATTAACCTTGAGTACATCTATTGGCGGTGAACACCATTTAGCACATGGCTGACAAGTGTAGAATTCTTGTAACCCTCCGAAGATATGTGTTTTTGAATATTAAGAGATCCATATCTACCACCTACACATTAGTCATTTGGTTGTGACAAAAACAAACTAATTTCTTGCCTTCCAATTTGCCACAACGGTATAAGTAAAAACTCATGTAACATCTGAAATTCAGATTAAAGTATGGAAAGTATAATTGCAAAGATTAGAAAGTTGAAGGGCTAAATTATAATTTTTTATACAAAGCTTATTTGTTTTACATAGTTAATTTTCTTTTTTACATGAAAGCTCTCTCATAAATTATTGTTAGAATTGAAGCCCTATTTTTTCGAAGGAAATCCATTTGGTGTCTTAAGACATGATTGTATTTAAATTGTTCAATGAACCTACACTATTCTGGATCGCCTCGGTTTAGTGCACTAATGGTTCAGTGCACTAACGGGAATCGTCTTGAACTTTGGTTAAGTGATAAAGATGCTAAACCATCAATGCCAATCCTTAAAAATGTTGAAGCCCTATTGATATAAACTATATCTTTCTTATTTAAAATTTTACCCTAAACTACATATCATAACAGAAAAATGCGCAAATCTTTACATTTTATCATAAAGAAATTTTCATCAGGATGACGGATTATCTTCTATGTGATTTTAAATATCAAGCCTTATTATATGAACTTTTTCATTTTTTAATTAATAGAAGAGATAAGTATTCAACATTAAAGTATAAAACCAGAGACATAAGTAAAAGAAATAAAAGGAAGTAAAGTTTGATTCAAAGAACTTGGAAGAAAAAGGAAGGTGGAGAATGTTTGGTTATTTGAATAAATTTTGTAATAATTATGGAATAGCCACCCAAAATTTTGAAAGCTTTTCATTGGGAGAAGCCCATCAAGACCTAGGTTGGAGGAAGCAGATGATTTGATTTTTTTTAAAAAAAGTGCTTCAAATTTTATAAGGTTTTAAATATATCCCTTTTGGTAATAAATATTTAAAACAAAGATAATTTAGGGCATGTTTGGTTTAACTATTCATAATAGCTGATAGTTGGTGGTGGATAGCTGATTTTGATTAATGTTTGGTAAAAATACAACAGTGTTTGCGGCTAGAACTTACCAATTAGCGTATAATTATCTAGTAAATATTAATTTTTATTTTATTAAGGTTAATATAGTTCTAATATTAGCTGAAATGAAAAAGTTTCGAATATGAGCTTATTAAAACAGTAGCTGTTTGGAGTCACCAACTACTATCGGTTGTTGATTTTTAAATTTGCCAAATACCTAAACTCTAACTTATGAGTTCTTAACTGCAATGAGCTGCATTTAATAACTAAATCAAACACTCAAACACTCTTTTAGTTAGTCCTCTCCATAATTAGCTATAGAATGGATGGAAAATAAAAAATAAAAAGAATCTATATGTCTAAATATAGGAAAATATGAATAAGTAGAAATCAATTTTCCTACACAGAAGGATCTAAAATAAATTAGTCTAAACTTCAAGGACTTGAAAGAAATTATCTTATGGAGAGATGAAACCGGGCATGTCCTGCTAGAGATCGGCAAAGCAAATGAAATGGGGTAGGTCCTACACCAATCTGCTCTCCTGACCTAGATTTGATAAGCTGTGTTCCCATCCAACGGCCGGCATAGCATTTTGTTTTCTGCAGATCCACATTCATTTTGCCACATCGGATACTTTCTTTCCATTAACTTATGTAAAAGTTTACTTTTTACTAATGAATTTGTTTTTGCCCTTTTTTTTGACACTTGAAAATACGTAGAGTTCATATTTTTTATTGAATTTTAACTTCAATATATGTTTATTGTTAATTTTTATTTATTTATTGATAGAACAAATTTTATTCAGTGAACATACACACATTTATTGAAATTTTTGTTTGAATAAGATCCATGTGAATTACAATCTATGTATATGCCATTCATTATTTATTCTTTTTATTATTATCAACTCAATTTCTTATGTTTAATATCATTTAAAGACTTAAGACATAACAAGAACCATCAAAATCAGTTCCCTTAGCTATTACGTGATGTTGTGATTAAGTTAAAAATGCCTTGCCAATTCATCCAATCCATTATGCCATTCATTATTTTAATAAAACTATTTGGATGGAAATATATATGCACTCAGGCTTTTTCAAAAACTGAACTTCTAAATTCTATATGTTATACACTTTATAATAGTAGACATCTTCACTCTTGTATTCTATGTACGGAAGAACAATTTTTTTTAAATAAAGTTGATCGAGTTGTCCTTTCACTGTATTATCATAATATAATATTAAAAATATGAATATTATTGTTTTTAAAACTTAGAATAAACGTACTCTTCAACAGCTTGATATCAATGCTAAACATTTTAGCATATTCGAAAACCAGTTACAAAACTTGAATATTGGTATATTTGAAATAAATTGACTTAATTAAAATGTTTATGCTTTTTAGTATTTGTGAAAAATAATGTTTGCCTTTATAAAAATGATGAACAATTGAGAAAATGACACAAATATAGTTTATTTATTAAAAAATTGACAAATTAATAAAATAACACAAAAAAAAAATCTTAAAAATATTCATACCTAATAAAAAATAAATTCAATTTTTATTAAAAAAAGATAAATAAATAGAAATTTGGACAGCCAATCCACCTTTTCTGGCAGCCCCTTCAAGCCACTAGCGTAATCGCCTCTGGACACCAAAATCAGCACGTACCCCACCGGCGAATAGTTGATGTCCGAGTAGGTCCAATACTATCAAGATCGCCACCATACACGTCGGTTAAAGTCCGGCTGATAGTGAATCTTCAATTTCTACAGAATTTTCCGATGTCATTTTTGCTGCCTTCCGGCAACCCTATGACCTCGATTCTAGTGTCAAATGACTTGTCTTAACGAGCCCTTTCGGATTTGGTATGGCTCGGTCGATTTCTGGCCCTTTTTCAGCTGGATTAGTATGGCGGCTAAAGTTTCATAAGAGTGGAGAAAATGAAAGTGACAAATTGCTAAATTTCAATAGTTTTCAATAAGAATTAGTAAAAAATTTCAATAAGAATGATTATCACTAACAATCAATGACATCCAGTAAAGAAAAAAAAGTTCAAGAACACACTAGAAAACATAGGAAACAAAACTTCAAAATGCATTTTGGAAGTTTAAATAGCATTTTTAGGCATCACAACGGGGTGTTATGAAGAAGAAGCCCAATAAATCTTCTAAATCTCTGAATGAGTCTGAATGAGATTTCTGAAAAGTGGTTATAATAGTCGTTCTGACTGGTGTAGCAAAAGTTATGATAAAGCCGTTTATGCCGATTAAATATAAATCAATAATGAAAATAGAATTCATCTGAATTCAATACAAATCAGTATAAATTAATACAAATCGTTAGCATGAATAAAATTAATAGAAATTAGTAAAAATCAGTATAAGGAATATAATTAGTTCAATCAATATAAATCAATAGAAATAAGTACAAATCATTATAAAATCATTAGAATTAGTGAAAATCAATAATGTTGAATACAATTTAGTAAAATTCAATACAATATAGTAAACTTCAGTATAGATAAAATACAATTCAGAAAGTTTCAATAAAATTTAGTATCAGTAAACTTCAATAAAGTTCAGTAAATTTCAATATGATTTAGTAAGTTTAATAAACTTGAATAGAATTTAGTATATGTAAAATACATTTAGTATCACTAAGTTTCAATACAATTTAGTAAACTTCAATATGATTCAGTAAACTTCATTACAATTCAGTATAACACAGAAATCGTAAGTAGTCGTTATCTTTTTCGTCAAACAAATCCTAGCCGTTGACGGTCATTGGAAAATTGTAATATTGATGAAACTTGACAAATGATATATCATCAGGAAACTCTAAACTCGTACATTCCAAATATGACCTTAATTACTCATAACTCCACTGTACATCCCCAAAAAATGCAAAAAACAGTAGATCATTGGTGAAAGATGACTTTTTTTCGCAAAAAAAACAGTGACAATATGGGTACCAAAATTTTCTTCGTCGCTTGGGCATTCATCTAGTGGTCTCAGATAAAAAATTCATCTTCAAAAACTCTATAAATCAAAAGTTTAAAATTTTGGGTCTAAGAAAACTCAAAACTAAATCAAAAAAAAAAAAATACTATTACAACCACCATTTGCCGGAAGTCTGGTGCCGGTCGTGCTTTCCGTTGCCTTCGTTGGTGACTTTGGTTGGGCCATTCCAATGGAACAACAGTGATCGGAGGTGAACGACGGTTGGCTTTTAATGCCTTTAATTTCACGATGCTACTTTGGTTTATGATTTGATAATTTCTATTTTTGGAAAATAAAAAATTTTATTTTTTAATTTTCTTTTTTAAATAATAAACTAATAAAAAAAACATAGAGAGTCAAAAGTGATATTTGCTAAATATGAAGTAAATGTGTTAATTTTTTAAGTTGAAAGTGTTAAAATATGCTAATAGGTATAATTTTCCTTAAAATTAATTGGAGGAGTATATAGTTTTTTTTTTTTTTGAAGGCCGGAGAATATATAAAAATTTTAAAATATTTGAAGAAGTTTTTGGAAAATATGTAACTCTGTAGATTTGTAGACATGAGTAATTGACAAAATAGTAAACGGGGATAATTTTTATTTTAAAAAATTATATAAATAACACACTTTTTAATTTTTATTTGACAAAATAAATACATTTCTTTCAAAATTAATAAAATAATTTTTTTTTATATTTTAACCTTATTGCCCTTATTATTTATTACTTACTGTTATTATTATTTAAAAATTATAACAACAATAATGCAGAAGGAAATAGACTTCAACTTTCATCAATTTTTTCCCTTTCTCTCACAAAATTGACGCGGTAGCAGAGATCATAATACACTGCCACCGCCTCCCTTGTCAACAGTCAGTGCCACCTCAACCGCTTGCACCACCATTTATTCGTTCTTCTCTTCATATTATTTTTTGTGGCTTTGATTAGAGAGAGAGTCAGAGCTTTAAGTCGCCGTTGCTGGCGATCCACAGTTGGAGCTCACTAATGGTCTCCTCTCTTTGTTAGGTTTCCAAAATGACCTCATCATCACTGGTTTGTAGCTGGAGCGAAAAACCCGTTGGATTTTAAAATTTTTCGGCGTCATTTTGAGCCTTTATCGTAAGATTTCTACTTCAATTTGAGTGAGATAAGTTTCTCTTTGCATTTCCTTTCTGATATTGTATGATTTGTAGAAAGATACTGAAGTTTGAGTTGTGATTTTTCAAGTGAATGGCGTATTGTTTCTGGTATTTCCGGTGCTTTTTTGTTGAATCGATTTAAATTGAGGTTCAATTTGTGTTGTAGGTAATAAGACAATTCAGATTGTATGCATTCTGTAACACCTTTCCTGGTCCACCAAAAAAAACATGACTGAATCGAGTAGGAATCTTACAACTGGTTGGCAAGCTGAAAACAACATGGTACAATAACTTGAATAATAAAATTTATCTTTATGCACTTATATTACACATTGTACTATTTGACTATATACATATGAATATTCAAATATAAATCATCTATTTACTGAAGTACATGCCATTTAAAACTATATGATACTAATCTCCCTGCTACTCTCATTGCTTACTACTGCACTACTCTGATACCCTTCATGATTTACCCTCTCACTGCTCCTATACCTGCATGTTTGAACATCTAACACTCTAAACACATAGCTTAATAGATATTTAACTCTAATATAAATATAAATATAAATATAAATATAAAAGCATATATTCATTTACAAGCACTGTTACATGTCTTACTCTTGCTGACTTCCATGTTACATACATTTTATGAATGCATCAGTTACTATAATATCAGTAATTTATGTAATATCACTTTATTCATTATTTGGATTATCCTTTTAATGCTGGTACTCATGAATTGATAATTATACTTTTTAATGGACTTCATTTTTATATGTCAAAGCCACTTAATAATTGAATTCATATATCTAATTGGGTGCTAGATATTTATCTTACTGATCTTATGATTTTGGATTACAGATTTTGATGATGCCAAATTTTTTATGCTTAGCTATTTATCTTCTTATTATAATTTAAAGTGTACATCTTTGCTAGTTTGGATGCTTTTAGATGATGGTCTTCCTTTATTATTATTTTATTATGCATATTTGTTAGGGAGTAAACCCTAGTCTACTTCAGATTACAGAATCATCAATAGTAGAACACAAAAGAATTTACTTGGTTCACCTTACACAAAGTAAGGCTACGTCCAAGGGGAGAACAGCCAGAGAACCTTGATTTTATTAAGAAACCAGAAACTAACAGTACAAGATACAAGCCCTAAAGAAGAAGCCCTCAGATCTCTCTCACCTACGGAATCTCTACCAGAAAGAGAGTTCCAAACTATACAGATATCCAAGAAACAACTCACAGTAATACAAAACTCAAGTAATTACACAGAGAAATCAACCATGGAAACTGTACAGAGAAAAGAGAAAACGAAAGGGTGCACAGACGAGAGAAACTGCTCAGAGAAAACCGAAGAACAACAAAAACCGTGACCCATCAGTTTCTCATCATAGCTTTTATACTTAGGGCAAAACCACATGCATAGCACGTGCCAGAAGAGCACCAGAAACTGATACTTCAATTCTAGCTGTAAGTATAAAACGCAACAGGCAACAACACAAAACGCAGTCAACACATGTAGGCAGAAGGATCATCACAGGTTCCTTAGAGCTTGGGCAAAGATCCATGAATCATACATCCACAATATTATTAATAAATTTTCTTTTATGATTCTAATTGTCTGGTCTTTATTTTAGATTATTAAAAGGTGGTAGTTACTATATTATATATTGTATATGTATATACTATAACTTATGTATTGTGTTCTAAAAGTGATCCAGAATATGTGGGTTATGACCCATCTACTTTATGAGTAGTTTATATAATAAAATCTTCTTATGTTCCATATCATTAACTAATTCATAGCCAATTTATGTTGTTTGCTAACCGGTCATTATTATCATTATCTATATGCCATGTACAAATTATGCCATATACAAATTAGCAGTATCTTAAATGTATATGCCATATACAAATTATCATCAACAAAACCATTAACATCTACCCTCAGGAGTTGGTGGTGAACTTCGCAACTGTGGAGAGATACAACCTAAAATCCTCTAGCTCTTCGAACCTACAAGTTAAGATAATTTTACTTGTTAAGCATTAGAATGCTCAGTGTATATTATGACTTGAAAAAAAAAAAGAAATAAGCATACAGTCACACATTCATATATCATATCTTACCTCACTTACCAAGGTTGTGATGTAACGATGCATTATCATAATAACTTTTAGATTAAATAATTAGAATACAACAGAATAATATTCATTTCTTTTAAGTTCGCTCCATTGGGTCTTAAGGAAACTAAGCACGAGTTATCAAGTTATTAGAGTAACATGTTATAAAGCCATAATATTATCTCACACAGCAAAAGGCCGAACATACTGTATATAGGCAGATCTGTATAATACTATGTTGCAACATAGCCTATAAATTGTTCCTACCTTAAACCCATAGAGCTTTTCATTATACACATTTAATTTCAAGCATATATTTACTTTATATAATATTCAAACAATTTAACGATATATCTCAGCCTTTTGGCCCATAAGTTATCAATCAATCATTATTCATATTACATATTATCATTTAACATTATTTGAATCCATTCTATAACATTACAATTTAATACAAAGATCATTTTCACTGAATCATGCCTTTTAATAATTTTCCTTGGCAATACGGGCGTTACAATTTAATCCTTACCTTCTGGACTGGATGTGACGAGAGATGCAGTCGCTACCCTAGTCGTGATGCATTGTCATAGTCCCTACCAAAAAGGGTAGTAAGCGCGATGCTGCCCTGCTTTTCACTTAGGAACCATTAGACTATTCACGACAAATACCCTAGTCGCGACAAGTTTCGTAGTAGGCACAACCAGTATACTTGTTGTGAGAAACAGCCTCTGCGACACTTTGTTTCTTATCCAAAATAATTACTCACTTCAACAAACACCTAAGCATGTTTATGACACTTTAAAAACTTATTTTATTACACTCAACAACTCTTCTTAACTCAACCAAACATTTAACACCTAAAATAAAACACAAAGCCACACACATACACATAACAAAATCAACACAAGTAATAGTCATAGTATCAAACCTTCAATGAAGAGTTTTAACTCCACTCAAGCTTCCTTCTCCTTCCCTTTAGCAAGGGTTGGAGTACTAGCTTCTCCTAAAAATCCAAACACAACCAAACATATCAACATAAACCTTAAAATGCAAATGAGATTATATATGATGAATGTACCCTTCCTAAACTCATTTAAACTCTTCTCTTAACTCCTATTTACTTTTATAAACTATATATCTTTCATTTACAACCTTTATCCTAAAATTCCAAAATCTAAATATAAACCCTAGTTGATTTCTCACCTTATTTCTTAAGCCACATTCTTGATTATAAAGATAATAACTTCATTGGAGTTGTTCCTTAGCTTTAGGATGTGATTTGAGGAAGAGATGAGGTTATTTGAGTGAAGAAGAGATGAAGGTTAGTGAGGAGAAAAGGAAATAGGTAGAAGAAAAAAGATAGAAACTTTTGGGTGTTTTTGAGTAACACCATCAAGAAGGAAAAAAAAAAAGAAGCAAATTACTCTTTTGGTGCCTCTCTAGAGTTTTCTTCCTTTTTTACTCAAAAGTTACAATTTGGTGCCCACTCTTATCTTTTTCCTCTTCTTCTCTTATCAACACCACAACAACAGTTTCACTGGTGGCTGCCACATACAAATATAAAAATTCCTATAGGTAATTAAGCAATGGTGGGGTAGAAAAAAACTTTTTTATCTTATCAAAGGCTTTTTAGCACTCTGACTCCCATAAAAAATCTTTCTCCTTTTTGGGTAGCTTGAAGAATGGTAGGCACCTCTTTGCTATGCATAACATGAACCTCCCCGAAGACACCAATCTTCCATTCAAGACTTGTACCTTATGTAAAATTTAAGGGGTACTTATATTCATAACGGCCTTAATCTTCTCAGGGTTAACCTCAATTCCCTTTTAAAAAATCATGAACCCTAAGAACTTGCCTGCTTTAACTCCAAATGCACATTTTTCCGGTTTAAACTTCTAATTATACGTATTCAAACCATAAATACTTCCTCGAGATCTCTAAACTGCTCTTTAACTGACCTACTATTTACAATCATATCGTCCATATAAACCTCCATGTTCTTACCGGTATGTTCCTTGAATATTTTATTCACCAACCTTTAATAGGTAGCCCCAACATTCTTCAATCCGAAGGGTATAAACTTATAACAAAATGTGGCTCTCTTAGTCACAAAACTTGTTTTCTTAACATCACTAAGCTTCAACATAATCTGGTGATACCCATTTGCAGCATCCATGAGTGAGTAGATTACATACCTTACTGTTGAGCCCACCAAGTTATCAATATTAGGCAGGGGTAAGAATTTTTAAGACATGCCTTATTGAGGTCCATGAAGTCTACATACATCCTCTATTTACTATTAGCTTTCTTTATTAAGCCAACATTGGTCAACCAGTCTAAGTAATGTACTTCCTCAATGAAACTCGCCATCTCCAATTTGGTGAGCTCCTTCTCAATCGCTACTTCCTTTTTATTAAAGTGTGACACCCCTGACCAAAAGCATACGTCTTTTTGACGTCATATCACGCATTTCATGCATTTTTATTTAAATGCATCAGAGTATGACATGATATATGACATTTACATGAAATATTTGATTTGAGAAATGATTATAAATGAGTTAAAAATGATAAACAAGAGTGGTTTTAAGTTCGTTTATCGTCGAATGACATAAACGGAGCCAATTAGGATTTTTGGCTCGCGCGAAAAAATATCAAACACGCGCAATATTTTAAAGAAAATGAATTTAATATGATTTTATATGTTTTCATATATGATTTAAATAGTTTTGGGACCAAAATTATACGACGACGTCGTACGGTTACGGTTCCGTAAAAATTGTCGAGGTTTCGGTTCGGTTTAGGGCACCGACCGAACCGCTATAAATTTTCGGATTCTGATTTTTACGAAATTTCATACGCGTGTTTTACAATTTATTTTAACACCGAAAAAAAATTTTAAGCTGTTGTTGGATTTGTTATGTGGGGGAAATTAGAGAAAAATGAAATTGAGAAAAGTAGATAAAAGTAAATATGAATATTTACTTTAAAAAAATAGGTTTAATATAATAAGTTAAGCAGATATTTTGTTGTAAGTGAATGGAGAGTTGATGATGGTATGTTTGACTTTAGGTACAGTTAGAGATTGATATTGTGTGGTTAAGAAGATTTGTTGGTGTGGTTAGAAAAGAAAAGAAAGGAAAATGTGAGAAAGGAGGGAGAAAGAGAAAGAAAGAGAAAGTGAGAGAGAAAGAGGGAAACTAAGAAAATGGAGAGAAACCTTCGAATCAATGTGTTATTTGTATCCCTGAGATGATTTAGAGTGGATTAGAAGTGAGAGATTGAG
>CANUEY010003823.1:0-23780 GCA_948099555.1 Croton setiger | reverse complement strand
TCCAGAAACTACAGGGGCTAAATCATAATTTTTATAATTTAAATCTGCTGGACTAAATTGAAAACAATGTAAAATTCATGCTGTTGGGCTAAATTGCATAAACATTTAAAGTTCAGGGGTTCAAAACAGAAATAATCAAATTTAGGCACCAGAAAAGCAATTTTACCAAAATTCAGGCACTGCTCGTGTAATTTTCCACGCCTGCGCAGACTCCCCCACAGCCGCGCGCGCCTGGATCAAAACGCACGCAGGTGTGCCGTTTGATCCTGCGTGCCAGCCCGCCTGCCTTCCTGTCGAGAAAAGCTGACTCTCCAGCCAACTTCCCGACGACCTTATGCCCTCCTCCGTTGGCTTTCCGGCCAACTAAGACTACCTTTCTCTTCCTCTACACACCCTCTAGCTAACCATCGAAGCACAATTCCCAGAAACCCTCTAGATAAAAAGATATGAGCCCTCAAAGTTGGCTCCTCAACACTGCCTACCCAGAACCCAGAATTTGCCTATCTCTCAACCCAACTTCCAACAACTTTTCCGGCCACCTCCGGTGGTTTTCTGGCAAACTAAAAAGACCAACCTCTACACAAACATACCCTCTACAAACCCATATAGCCACAATTCACATAAGCTTCACCATTTGGAAGATATAACCCTCCAAAGTAGCAACCTTAAAACTGCCTCTATACTTAGAATTTCTACCCAGAATTTTGTTTCACTTTTCACAGGAATTCCAGCCCTTTTCTAACCAATTTAACACTTCAAATCACATCATATACAACCTAAAAACATATAAAAACAGTTGGATGTAAGGATTTGCTAAGGTTTTTCCCTAATTCTTCCTTATTTTCTTCCTTTCTCTTTCTTTTCTCTCTTCCTTTCTTCTTTGTGTTTTCTCTTTCCTTTAACCAGCCAACTAAAGCCTTATCCACCTCTTCATCCCAGCTTTCCAGACCCAAAATCATCATTAAACAGCCAGCAGCTGCTTGGTAATTTTGTTTTGCATGAAAATATCTCTTTTATTATATTATACCTTTAGTAAATATATTTATTTACTTTTATTTACTTCCTTCATATCTAACTTTCTTTAATTCCAGCTCCCAAATCACTCCAGCACCAGCTTAAAAATTGTTTTCGGTGTCAAAATAAATAGTATAACACGTGTATGAAATTTCGTAAAAATCGGAATCCGAAAATTTATCGCGTTTCGATCAGTGCCCTAAACCGAACCGAATCCTCGACGATTTTTACGGAACTGTAACCGTACGACGTCGTCGTATAATTTTAGTCCCAAAACTCTTTAAATCATGTATGTAAACATATAAAATCATATCAAATTCATTTACTTTAAAATATTGCGCGTTTCCGATATTTTTCGATCGCGCGAGCCAAAAATCCTAATTGGCTCCATTTATGTCTTTCGACGATAAACGAACTTAAAACCACTCTTGTTTATAATTTTTAACTCATTTATAATCATTTCCCAAATTATATATTTCATGTAAATGTCATATATCATGTCATACTCTGATGCATTTAAATAAAAATGCATAAAATGTGTGAAATGACGTCAAAAAGACGTATACTTTTGGTTAAGGATGTCACAAACCGGCCCACTGCGCCACCCAACCGGCGGTTCGCAGTTAACCAGCGGGCCATGGTGGGCTAGTCAACCGACGGTTTGGCCGATTATTTTTTTTTTAATTTAAAAAAAAGGGTTAATTGACGGTTTGAAAGTACGATTTATCGACCATTAGGTTGAATTTTAACTGGACCATTCCTCTGACGATTCTGATTTAAAGACGAACCAGACTGCCTAACAGAAATCAGGAGGCCAAACAGATCCATGATCATGTCTAAATAGACAAGACTTACCTTTTATACCTATTTTGATCAGTTAGCCAAAAAGACAAGCATTAAATGCCGATATTTCTCTCTCCCACGCTTTTATACAAATACTGACTGACTTTTGAATTTTGAAATTCAAACGGCCACTAAAATTGTATTTTTCCCCATTCTCTACTTGGGAGTCTCTCAGATAACAGCAAACAGAACCTGACATGTGGATCCCAATCCACGCAACTTGTTCCACAAACCAAGACCGGAACATAGAGGACTTCTGTTAACCTAGATAATAGCTCAATTAATAGTTTCCCAAATATGTAATTAGATTAAATAGGAGGGTTTTGGGCATGAAAACTATTGTAATTTGTATAAATAGTACCCAATCACTCATAAGTACAACATTTACTAATTATTTGCTTTCCAATTATTCTTTTGGATCTCCAAATATTCTTGCAGACAACACTTTTTTTTTAATAAATTCGCCAAGAAAAGTTAATTTTCTTTCAGTTGTATATATTACGTTTGACCTTTCATACCCAGTCCTGTGCTCAATTCCCAAATTATTATTAGATAATCTATGATATTAAATGATAAACTATTGGATATGAGCATATCCTCTACTTATTTGGTCATTTTTATTTAAATTATCTCAAAACCCCATTGAATCCACAACTTGTTTCAATAAAATTTTTCACAATAATAAATTAGACAGAAATTCCCATAAACCCTTTAAGAATATCCATGATTCATGGAAATAATATATTGATTGAATAAAAATTTGCACAACCTCTTAGCAGAATTCCATGACCATGCAAATAATGAATAAATTAAGCTGAAATTCTCATAACCTATGTGTGGAAATGCATGACCCGTGAAACAGTGTAGACATTAGATAGAAATTTTCATGCATTTGTGCAAAACTCCATGATACGTAACTGAATCTAATTAATTGTGTTGATTTTACTTGCAGTTAAAAGATCAACAATTAAATTAATTACAACTTCATAAAATCAAACATATTAAATATTAAGTGACATGTGTAAGAAAGTTTGTAAATTTGTTTTTGGTTAATGATTCTACTAAGGTATTTGACATCATCATAGTTTAAATTTTTCAAATTGAGTATCAGAATTTATTTTGGAGTTTGAGTATAACTATTTAAATTCAAAGTATCTATTTGAATGCAACTTTACGTTGTGTAAAATAATATCAGTATTACTTTATGTGCAGAAAATTGAATGCAATTTTTGTAGTTGATATCTTTAAATTCTATGGAGATAATGTAACAACCTATTATTTATAAGCGTCATTAAAACAGACCATTTTTTTTTATCATACAAACGATATACTTGTCTTAGCTACAATTATAATTTTGCAAATTATACAACTAAATGCAACTAATAACAACTATCATGTATATGGCATGCCATGAATTATTCACTATAACTTTTAAACAAATTATTACATATCTTATTAATAATTTACATGTCATATAACACTAATTTATATGACAACATCGAATGAATGATGAAATGCGAGGGAGAGAGAGCCTAGGTTTCAGCTAACCGAACCGAACAAAAGGAAAGGTGGAACTGACATTGTCAGTCACCAGACAAATCTTAAAATCATAGAATTGTAATTTGATGAGTTGCATACTCATCAAGTATAAATAAAAACAATAAAAAAAATAGCAAAATCACAAATCCAATTCATACACCAAACATGTCAATGACAAGCTTATTTCATATGATTTCGTTTACCTTGCGAGCCGTAACCGACTTAACCAAACATCCAATAAAACCATAACAATAGATACATAACAATATCTAGATGCAAATATCATATAATTCCATTTAGTTTTGTTGTGATCCATCAAGCCAAGTCTTGCCCCAGGAATTTCACATATCATATGACAATAGCTGGCCAGTAACACTAGACCTCAATTTTTCGTAGGTCATCGGAAACACTAGATCTAAATGATTCATAAATCATTTCATATTCTTATATTGACCCATAGGTTCATCCACAACAATATATTGACTTGAAGGTCCATCCATAGCAATATGTTCACTCGAAGTTCCATCCGTTAATTCATATAGAAACCCATAGGTTTCTTTCGTGAAATTTGCAAATACTGGTCATGATAATCACAACGACCTTAATTAAGTCCTGTAAGAATGCACTGGCATGACGTATGAACATTTATCACAATATCTCATATAATTCAATGATCGGGCTTCAATACCGAGTCCAAACAATATATATATCCAATAGCAGATCTCAATAAGTCAATTGGTCGGATTTCAGTACCGACTCAATGACCAAATCACAAAATTCAATATCCAATAAATTCAAATGACCTGACCTCATTACCGGTTCAAACAGTTCAAATATCATATATTCAAAGCAAATAAGTCAATTAATCGGGTTTTAGTACCGATCAAGACAGTTCAATCGTATATAGTCAATATCATATAAATCAAGTGACCGAGTTTCAGTACTGGTTCAAACAGTACATATGTCATATATAATCAATATCATATACATGAAGTGACTGGGCTTCAATACCGACCCAAATAGTTCAGTTATTAGATAAACAAAGCAAACAATTCAATTGATCGGCTCCAGTACCTATTTAAGTGATTCACTTATCATATAATTTCAATATCAAATAAATTAGTTGATCAGGGCTTCAGTACCGGTCCAAACAAATTAAATATCATAAAATAATTCATCATTTAATAACAAATCATTTCAAACAGTACAAATAAGTAAGTTTACACTACCCTCAATGTTGTGAGCTAGGTCGGATTTCGGGTTGTTTACCTGTCCCCCTCTAACACTTGATGCTCTTATATTATGAAGCATAACAAATATTCAAATTATCATATAAACAATTCACATATGCTATGATGCATGATTAAACATTTATCTCTTTTAACTAATTTAATTCTTTTACCAAACAATATTATTTTCTTTGAATTTTAACTTAAATCACATATTTTCTATATTAAAAAAATATTAAAATTATTTATCAAACTTAATTTATCAAATATTAATCATATTTAACAATAATTATAATTATAAAACTTAATTTATTAGTTAATTAGTCCAAACAATAAAAATAAATTCAATTTAAATAAAAAAGGATTCAATTGAATAGTTTTTCAAAGTTTTGTCGACTTAATTGAAGTCTGACAGCAAGTTCTGGGGTCAAAATATAATTTCCAGAACTTAATTTGGGCAGACAGACTAAATTGCAAAGGTTTAAAACTTTTCAGGGGCATAATTGAAATGCGGCAGTAAGTTTAGGGGCCAAAATATAATTTTTCTAAATTCAATTTGGGTGGAAGGACCCAATTGTAAACACACTAGAACTTTAGGGGTCAAAATGTAATTTTTTAGAAATTAAATCTGGCAGGATTAAATTGAAAAAAATTAAAATTTTGCTAAAAGGATTAAATTGCATTAAATTATAAACTTTAGGGGTCAAAATGTAATTTTACCAAATTCAGGTACCTAGGAGGTAAAATTCATCAAAACGCAGTCAGTGCTGTCGTTTTGAGCATCTTCTTCCTTTTGCCCAGAATTCCAGCACAAAACCCTGTTTTTCTCCCCGACTTCCATCAACTTTTCTGACGATCTCCGGCGATTTTCCAGCTGTTTCTTGCCATTAATTTCTTCCCAGGAACACCCTCAAGCTATCCTTGAGCCCTAAATCAATCCATGCAAGCTAAACTTTCTTCTTTTTCTCTCTCTTTCTCCCTTCCCACTCACTGCCTTTCACTGCTCTGTTTTGGTTTCCTTACTATTTGCTTTGTTTTTCTTTATTTCCAGCCTTTCTCCTCCTTCTCTCTCACTTCGAATGTCCTCCAACACATCTTGAGATTACATAGAAGCTATAAAACCCAAGCTTTCTTTCCTTTTTTCTCTTTTCTTTCTTTTCTCTTGTTTCTCTCTTTTTTCCTCTCTTTTCTGTTTTAGCTTTGTGCCTACTGTTTTCTTGCCTCTTCCACCTCTTCACCTCTTTATTTAGGCCCTTAATCACTCCAGGAACAAAGCCCAACACTAATCTTTCCACTTCCTACTTCATTTTCACTTAAATTAATCCAAATTACCTTAAAATTCTATTTTAACTTATCCCTTTTGTTTCCATTCTTATTCCTAGCCCAAAACTAGCTTCTTTCCCCCTTTTCTTTGCATTTTTAATCATAAAATAATAATTAAAAACAAAGTTTAAAGTTTTGTCGAAATTGAGTCCGAAAAATATTCGTGGCCCGGTCGGTGCCCGAAACCGACTTCGGAATCTCAACGATTCCTGTGTAGCCAAAATCGTACGATGTCTTCGTAGTTTTAAGGTTCCAAAACAAATAACATTTATTCAATAACCAAAACATAAAGTGCCAAAATCTTTTCTTTTAAATTTTCCACGTTTCCGATGTTTTATCGGTCGCGATAGCAAAAATCCTAAACGAGTTCTGTTTACGTTGACTGATTGTAAACACGCTTTAAATTCTTAGTTTATTCAAATATCTTAAATTAATCTCTTATAATATCTATTTTTATTTAATTTCTTAGCATGTGAGAAATCTCTATTTAAAAACGATATTTATGCGTCAAGTAACATAAACTGCACTTAATACCTATAGTGACGTTGTTTAGAATACTTAGGTTGATTAGGGATGTCACAAATAACTTCTTAAAAAAAAAAAAAATAGCAGATATAAAATAGTTTGCTTTTCACGACAAACTTTGGTGAAATTGCTATTTTATAATCTAAGGATTGATTTACATAGACTATTTTTTGATATTCGAATTTTCACATTTCCCTTAATAGTTTGTGCTATATAGGTTTGAATAATTTCTATAACGTCTTGGACAATTGACTTGAAAAAATCAATATTTTTATTTTTGGCTAACACGAAATTGAAATAATGTTGGAAGTTGGACTAACTTTTTTTGGTAACACTTTTCTAGATACTTTATTAAAAAGAATAGTTTTTTCTAATCTTTGTTAAAAAAAAACTGTCATTTTAGTTATTATTATTAGGAAGCTTTAGAGAAATAGTACATATTTTATAGTAAAATTAAGAGATTAGCAAATATTTCTAAATATTAAAAAAAACATATTTTTTATAAAAAATTTAAAACTGCCCTTAGTATATATACAAGTATATATAGAATATACATACTCGGGGTATATATACAAATATATATAGACTATATATATTCGATATATATATACAAGTATATATAGGCTATATATACTCGAGTATATATATACTAGTATATATAGACTATATATACTCGGGTATGTATTATAATTTGTAAAGTTCATTGCTATAATTTATGGAGTATATATAATAGTATATATGGTTTCATATATATTGGGTAATATACTATTTATTCATATATACTGTTATATATACCAACAAATGAAGAGTATATATGACAGTATATATACATTATATATACTGTTAAAAAAACTATGTATGAACAAAGTATGTCAATTTGTGAAGGTCATATTCTATGATTTGTGTGGAGTATATATAATAGTATATATGATTCATATATACTAGGTTATGTGTTATTTTTGTAGTATATATATCAGTATATATAGTCTATATATACTGTCATATATACCAACAAACAGAATTTTACAACAAATTTTGATAGCATGCAGTTTTGAATCATTACTTAGAATAGCAACGCAAAAACCAAAAACATCAGGTCATATACTATGATTTGTGTGGAGTATATATAATAGTATATATGATTCATATATAAGATTATGTGTTATTTTTATGGTATATATATCATTATATATATATACCAACAAATAGAATTTTGCATAGATTTTGATAGCAAGCAGTTTTGAATCATTATATACTAGTTCCTTTCAATTTTGAATCAACTTCAAAATTGATAGGGGAATTTCCTACAGAAAACAGAGAAGAAGAATAGTAAAAATTCAAAACCCTAGAAGAAGAAGAACTACTGGCGGAAATCCAGAAGAAGAAATCCAGAAGAATAAGAAGAGAAAGAGAATAGAAATATAGAAGAAGAAATCCAGAAAAATAGAAAGATAAAGAGAATAGAAATCCAAAAGAAGAAGAAGAATAAGAAGAAGAAGGAGACAATGAAGGAGGAGGAGAAGAAGAAGAAAAACTGCTGGCGGAAATCCAGAAGAATAGAAATCCAGAAGAAGTAATCCGAAAGAATAGGAAGAGAAAAATAATAGAAATTCAGAAGAAGAAATCCAGTAAAAATAGGAAGAGAAAGAAAATAGAAATCCAGAAGAAGAAGAAGAAGAAGAAGACGAAACCTATCCTTTTAAATAAGTCTCAACTATTGCCTTTTGTTGAATTTTTCTTCCCATCCTGCAAACAAAAATCATAAACCCATATCATATTTATTTATTCTATTAAGTTCATTACCATAATTTATGGAGTATATATAATAGTATATATGGTTTCATATATATTGGGTAATATGCTATTTATTCATATATATTGTCATATATACCAACAAATGAAGAGTATATATGACAGTATATATAGATTATATATACTGTTACAAAAACTATGTATGAAATGTATGCCAATTTGTGAAAGTTTTATGCTATGGTTTGTGTGGATTATATATAATAGTATATATGATCCATATATACTAGGTTATGTGTTATTTTTGTGGTATATATATTGTCATATATACCAACAAACAGAATTTTACAACAGATTTTGATAGCAAGCAGTTTTGAATCATTACTTAGAATAACAATGCAAAAACCAACAACATTAAGTCATATGCTATAATTTGTGTGGAGTACATATAATAATATATATGATTCATATATAAGATTATGTGTTATTTTTATGGTATATATATCAGTATATATAGTCTATATATACTATCATATATACTAACAAACAGAATTTTACACAAATTTTGATAGCAAGCAGTTTTGAATCATTATATACTAATTCCTCTCAATTTTGAATTAACTTCGAAATTGATAGGGAAATTTTGTAAAGAAAACAGAGAAGAAAAATAGTAAAAATTCAAAACCCTAGAAGAAGAGGAAGAAGAACTGTTGGCGGAAATCCAGAAGAATAGAAATTCAGAAGAATAGAAAGAAAAAGAGAATAGAAATCCTTTAATTTAAAAATACAAAAGGCAACGAAAATTTTTTATTTTTTATATTTTCTTTTAAAATAAGTGCCAATATGTGATGAAACTAAGGAAGAAAACTACACATTCACACATTTTCTGTTCATAAATGAAGAAAATAAAATGAAAGAAGGATGAGAGTGTAGAATTTAAAAATTCAAATAGGAATAATAATAACGAATATAAAGGTACAATTGCATCTCATTGGTTCTTCAATTGAGCCGTGTCCTTTTTCACATTAAAGAATATTTGAAGCAATCTTTTCGGTTCGCATCCATTTTTGGTTCCTGCTTTCTTCCATATGGTACTATCAGTTTTGTTCCACAACAAATAATTGAAAACTTTGCTCTTTCTTTCTTATACTGTTCAAAATTTCAAATTTGGAATTTGCAAATGACTCCTAGAAAGCTACCAAGAAAGCTAAAGGTAAGTTTCTCTTCTCTTCTTGAGGGATTTTTATTTTGGTTTTAGATCATCTTTTCTCTTGATTTATTTCTTGAATTGAAGCTTCATGCTAGACTTAGGGCTGTTCATAAACATGTTTGCTCAACCCGATTTGACTTCAGTAACACATGCAATGCTGCTTATAATTGATCTCTAAAAAGCAATTTTGGGTCCTTGCCCCTAATTTTGAACACCCATAACCTAATTATTGCTAGTATTGATTTAGAGATGATATTTATTTGAGCAGAGTAATGAAGATGTTGAAGAAAATGCAGGGCAAAAGAGAGAGAAGCAAATAAAGATAGAAGAAATTCATGATGCAACATCATCTCCCCAAAGAAAAGTAGTTTCTACTCTTTCTAGCCTTCCTGGGGTTTCAGACTCCACGACTCACACCAGAAATTGCTCAAGGCTATGCAATGGCAATTCCGCCAGTTAAAAATGCACTAACGTCTTTTTTCAAAACTTCAAGCCCACAAGAAGCTCAACTTCTGATCACTCAAGCTAACAGTGCCTTCCTCACTCTCAATGCCCTTCATGCTGATTACTGAACTTTTTATAACTTGGTTTGCTCCTACATTGAAAATTGCATCGAATTATGTGCTGCAAATAAGGAGCTGGAACACAACAAACATGCCATAAAGTTGATAATCCGCCACCAAAAGCTCATTCATCATTCACAGAAAGCAAAAAACTTGTTTCTGATACTAAGGATCAAGTTTATCAAGGAAAAACAGTACCTTGCTCCTACCCAAGCTCGGGTGCAAGATACAAAGGAATTGCTTGAGAAGCTTGAGTTAGAGCTTACAGAGAAGAAAAGCAATCTGGCAAGTCTAGAAGCTAAAGAGCTCCAACAGGCCAACCTTGTGGCTGAAATTGATGCAAAGATACAAGCCATTGAGGTGAGGTGTCAAGAGGCAGCTAGAGTTGCTGTTGAAGAGACTCGAGCTCAACTAACAGCTACATGAAATGCTGATTTCACCTAAGTTATGTTAGCAGTTAGCTCTGATATTTCTAGATGTTGCAATTAATTTAACAACTTGAACTTCTTGCCTTTCTAGATGTGTAAATTCATCGAACTTTTAGCAAATGGTAAAATGAAAACAATTAAATTAGAAAGCTGTCTTTCCTTCAAGATTAAAAACAACAAAGTTGCATATGAAAAACACAAACAGAAAGATTAAAAACAACAACAATTCATTCATTTCATACATGTTTCTGGGTGATATGATATGACAACAACAATGGATTTGTATGTACAGTACAAGACAAACAACAGAAATGAAATTGCTACCAGTTTTCCTTTACAATTTTTGATTTCTCAAATATGAACTTCCCTTCCTTATACTTTTGAGAAGCTTCATAAGCTCGCTCATATTTCCAGCCCAAAATCTCCCCACAATCACAGCAAGAGATGTCAGCTACAGTGTGCAAACCAGTCATGAGATGCCTATCTTCTTTAGCTCCCACAACAATGTTCATTGCGTGAGAGAACAGAAATGCTCGTCCATGTCTCCCCTATCAACAAAATTTCTTCTCTCATTCAACAAAAATTATTTCAATTTGCAAAACTTAACAATTCAAATCTTCTCTTTTTGCTCTTTTTAATCAATCAAGTTAATCAAAAGTGTTTAAAAAAATCATTCAAAATCTTCATCTCCAGAATAGCCATAAACAGGCCTATTATCACTAACTGAACCATTAAACTCAATCAATCATAGAAAACACAAAATCCCATATATAAAAACTGAATTTTGGATCGATAATAGATAGAATTGAAAAAATAGAAACAAGTTTAAAATGATTTGAGGGATTAAAGCGCCTTCACCTGAAAAGCCTTAGAAATAATATCATCATGAAGAGAGACATGGTTTCGACAATTACAACAGCTGTACAATCTTGGACCAATCAAATCCGCCATTAATCAACAATTTCAGGTCTAATAACAGAAACCCAGAAAACAGGAAATTAAATCATGGACAACCAAACCGAACAAATCAAGCTAGAACCCAAAGAAAAAAAAAAAAAAACATTTATAACTCACACAGTCACAGACAGAGGTAGAAGGTGGAAAAGCAAGCTAGTTGAAACTTTTACTGTGTAGAATCAAATGAATCAATCCATAAATACAACGAGAGGAGACACAAACAGTTTTCTTTACCAACACCCAAATTCAATGATGACCAAGCTAGCCACCGAAAGATACAAAGAAATAAACAAAATTAGTACATTTTTTTTTTTTTTTTAAAAAAAAAAAGAGGCTTTAGCGTGCAAGATTAAATTTAGAGGCGAGTAAATTAAAAGAAGTCCAAGTGAAGATTCCATTCCATGTGTGATTATCACTACTGCTGTAACAAAACCAATAAGGAAAGTTATTATTTCAAAATATATATATTAATAATAGGTTTATTATATGGTTTTATCATGTTTTTTATTTAATTTTAGTTTAACATTATAATTTCTTTTAGTAGTTTTTTTTTTTTTTTGTATTTATAAGTATTTTAGTGAATATGGTGATTTTTTAAGACAAAATTTTGCACATTATGTGTGAATCTATGGAAAGTTGAGCTACTATAATATATAATATATAATATATATAAATGTGGGAACGAGGATCATTTTATTTCGCTCAAAAAAGTCATATAAATTTTATATTATCGAGTGTAAAATTATTTTTATATAACTATATATAGTAATTAATTAATTAAATTTAAATTATATTTTAATATAAAAATTGTATCTATATAATTATTTATAATAATTAATTATAAATTTTAATTCAATAATATTTTAATTATTAATTAATAAAATTAAAATTATATTTTAATAAAAATTATTATTTTAATTGTTAATTAACTAAATTAAAATTATATTAATTAATTATTAATTAATCAATTATATTCAAATTATTAAGAAAAATTATTTTATTTTTAATTAATTAAATTTAAATTATATTTCAATAAAAATTATTATTTTATTATAAATATAAATAATCAATTAATACTATTTTATTTTATTATAATTTATAAATAACTAACATTTAGACAAATATACACATGCAACACATGAAAAAATTGTAGTTTTATTTATAAAGATCTCCAAGCAATAGTTCTCGGTTTTTTCTAAAGATACACTCTTTCAGAAACCGTTACTTTTTGAATATTTTACATTTGATTTTTTATAATACTGCAATTATAATAATTACCACCCTATTTTATTTATATAGCCTGTTTTCATACTTATAAAGTTAATTAATCAAAATATTATTAATCTTCTTTAGAAAAAAAAAAAAAGTTTTGTATAAGTTTTAAGGAAATTGGTTATTTTGTGTTAAAATGATTGAATTAGTTCTAAGTTAAATTTTCAAATGGGTCAATATAGGTATAATTAGAAATTCTAAAATCTGTTTCCGCTAATATTTCTTACCAGTTCAAAATTTCCATGAATGCTTTTGTGAATTAACTTAATATTTACTTTAGAGAACATGTGCAGTTTCTATATAATGTGGACATTTATTTAATAGTATATGGTGTACACTGTTTGTAATATGTGTGCAATTTATTTATAAGATAAAATTAAGTATGCTGTGACAAATTGCAATCACTTTCCCAAAATATGTTTGTAATATTTGGAGAAATTGAGAAAAAAGAATCATGTGTGCATTTTTTAATAAATTATAATGCAATATCAAATTATGTTTTGTTTTTGTCATATGATAAACTGTATACTTTTTTATGAAATATATCGCAATTTTCTTAAAATTGTGAAAAAAAAATATGTGAATATTTTTTAAGAAACCGAAATACAACACCAAATTATATTTGGCATGACAAACTGCCTATATTTTTTGCGAAATATGTTGACATCTTCTTTTTCTTCTTTGTTTTCTCCTTGTTTTTTTATCTCTGCTCCTTCGTTTCATTCTTCATCTTTTGGCGCTTTCAATTTTTTCCAACTCTTTGACAATTTTGGGTTTTCTTTTTTCATTTTTTCAATAACCGCTTTATTTTTGGGCATGATTAAAAGGAAGTGGATGGTATGAATAGGAAGAATATTTTGTAGATTAACAAAGAATTGGTTTGAAAAAGAAAAAGAATTTTACATTTGAGGAGGAAGATGAATCAATTATGAAAGGATTTTTTTTTAGTGAAAAAGGAAGAAGACATAAGAATTGAGATTTTAGTACGTGTTTAAATAATTTTGGTCTTTGTAAATACCCATTATAGTCAATTGTAGAAATGGTAATTTAAAGTTTACCTAAAATGACAAATTTTATATATAATAATACATAAAATGACAATTTTTTCTATACAACAGGGAGTATTTGTTATTGTTAACAATAATTTATCATGAAATTAAATATATCTTTTAACTCCCCAAGTTACTATTTAAAATAAATTTAATTATATTAATTAAATTTGAAAAATGGAAAATTTGCAAGTATAAATAAAACAAAGGAAGTAATAATAATACATTTAATTGCTGCATGGATAAAATAAATGGAACCATGGTTTAAAAAAAAAAAGAATATTAAAACGAAATCAAGATTATAATATAAAGTATCTTATATTTATTGAGAAGAGAAATTAATTTTGAAATAATTTGAAAAAATAATGTGGGGCTGGATGACAGAGACATAATTAAATATTAGATATTGAACAATCATCAAACCAATTACATAATTCAATGAATTAATTAATTTAATATTAAAGCAGCGAATTAGGATCCAAGCTGTACATTGAATTTAGGATAGGAAAACAATCATTATCATAAACATAAGGAAAAAAAAAAAGAATCCTCAGAGAAACCTCTATTCTTTTCTTGAACCTAGTCACTCAACTTGCATATGCTGACAAACTTTTGAACTGCATTCTGGTATTGGGTTCCCTGTAACATTAACAATTCAACATTTTTAATCAACCCCTTAACCTCAAACACAATTAAGAATTAACAACCACAATATAAGCATTACTACAATATCTAATCAGTTGATATGCATTTTACCTCCCAGTAAAGTTGGTTGCAGTCCATACACTGCCAGAACTCTAAATTTTTGTTAAATAAGCAGTCAGGGATTTTCTGAAACCCTTTTGCTGCTTCAACAGCTTCTTCTGTTGTTAGTGGCTTTTGAATAAATTTACCATTGCATTTGGTGCACCGTGACATCAGCTGATCCTCACTAATTTTCAATTGGAAAGTCTCAATTACCTGCAAAAACTAATGGCATTAAGGATCCAGAACTAGTTCATTTTTCACCATGCCTAATATTTTATTAGCATATAGAAAATATATATCAATGAAACAATTTGCTAATACCATGTCTAATTCCAACCAATGAAGTACTCATTATACAGTTCGCATTTGACTTCAAAAATAAAAAATACTTCCACAAAAAGAATTAAGCCTTACTAGTTAAACGTTTTTGAATAACTCAATTCTAAGTATTCGCCAGCTCGTATATTCTTTTTGTTTAATAGTTTTGAACAAACAGCCCCACAGACCAATTCCCTAACAGAATAAAATCTGTCCCATAATGTATATGCAATTATCAAACTGCCTTCTCATGACGTCCCTGATTATTCCCTGCTCATGTGTCTATAGCAGTAGCCCCTTTTTCCTTTTCTAGAATAGACTAAATAAGGCCTTGAGCCAGAAGTAGTAGTCCTATCAGCTTATGAATGCTCACAAGCCCTATAAACTTTGGTTTTCAGTTTTCTTCATTGCAGATAGGCAGACGATCTTTTTCTTTTTATCATTCAGACATATAACTCTTCTTTTTTGTTAGTTGATTTTCGGATTGGACAACCATGGATTGACTTTGTTTATGTAATAAATATTAATACAGCATTTAGTTTATGGAATTGAATTTTAATTTGAACTTAGTTTACTTTACAAAGAACATTAATAATATCACACTATTTTGATTGAATTTAGATTTCAGTTTTAGTTCATTGAGTATGAATTAGCTTGGGCTCTATGAGTAGACCAACGCTAGTCATGGCCCTGGATTTGGGTCAATCAGTTCGGAATCTTAAGTTGAAAAATGTAAGAAATTTTGTATAAAATGATAGTGTATCATGGTCATTTATATTTCTCTGTCATTCATTGCATATGATGTCTAACTTTTTAATCTCACCAAGTTTAGGGAAAAAGGCGGTATTGTTGTTAAAGTAAGCATTAGAAACTGGAAGAAAATATCTTACGGTCTAAATAGTTGAGTTTATTTTTGCATGACTTGTAGAAAATGAGACTAGAAGTTAACAGAAGAACAGGTACATCGGTAAAGTTGGAACAGAGGCACAGTTAAACTAGTTTTTGAAACACAAATCCTATTGATGCATTTTACTCTAAAAATGGACTGAATTCACTTTTTTAAACAGTTTTGGAAAGCAAACTCAAGCAAAACTGATAATATAATTGGACTTGGTACATCAAGCAACTTGGTTCAACAAGGCAGTATTGGTAGAAATTGGATAAACATACCTCACAGAGTTGGTCATTTTTAAGAAGACTTTTCACTCTGTATATTTGATTACTTGTCAAGTATTGATGTCTCAATAGCTTTGCATCTCGTGTCAAAAGAACCCTTTGTTCTTTGACGGCTTGGTCTATCAACTCTCTGAAAAGAAAGAAACAAATATTTATTTCTCATGGCAAAAGATATTACAGAAACACAATATATAAAGGAAAGCATATCTTTCAGAATACCTGGATTCTGGCTTTTTTGAATATGGAATTGCAGCATCTATCCCAACACATCGTAAATGTTTTGCCAAGCCTTCGACCTGGGTAAAGACTTGGTCAACCATATTTCCTTTCATTGAAAACAAGCATGTACATTTAATTTTTAGTGAAAATAAACACAACTATTTGAACAGTCCATATGGATAAATACAAGAAGGGAACATTTTATTTTACTCCGGTTTCTCCTCATTTTAAATATATACTTAAAATCAGTCATGGATTCTTTTGTTCGCCTATACATACCTTGTAAGCATTACATAACAAAAAACGATAATACATAGGAATGAGGGCACTTTTAGCCTGAAATTCTTCGTTCTGGTATGCGCTAGAAACATATTTTTGTCTGGTGATTTACAGCTCAAGAAGCGCCACAATATAAGTGTCAGAAGAACACAGTTACTACAACTCTTTAAAGGTTTTGAGTTGTTTATCATATACATTTAAATGGAAAAGAAACAGAAAGCATGAATAAATAACAACAAAATCTCACCATAACATCACATAAGAACTTGGGGCATCCATCGCCACCTAAGGATGAATCCCAGGGAGGTGGTCCCTGCCAGTCAACAATATTATCTAATTGTTTGTCTCCGCAAGAAGCAGCTGAGGATTTTTTCTTCACTTTCTTCTTGGAGGATTTTGGTTTTCTATCAGATTCATTCAACAAGATCTTTTCACCATATTTTCTAACTATATTCCAGAGAAGTCCACCCATTGGCATAGTATTTCTGGGTGAAATCATCGAAATTATTCTCTCTCCTTTGGCTATTCTGCAAGAGTACTCAGAACAAATGGTGGCTTGGAGTATACTTAAAGCTTCCGTAGTGTTTGGTCTGAGGAGCGCAACACCATTATCATTTTTTTCAAAAATTTCTCTCAATCCACGATTACTACTGGAAGAATGTTGTTCTGTACCATTTGTATAAGATTTACCTGCAATTAAAAGATAATGGGACTTTTTACATTTAGCTCAAATAACACTGCCAATAGATCTTTGTAATTTAACAAGGTACTCAAATTTCAATGCTATCTAGAACTAATACACACAACAGTATGTATATCCAGAAGGCTAAGGTTGCTTCTAGTCTTTTAGTGAGAGATGTTCATTACTTGCAGATGGATGGCCATGGAAACATCAGAAGCAACAACTCAAATCAACCTTTGTAGTTTCTATTGGCTAACTTCACAGTATTAGTGATGCTATTTAGCATAAGAAAATAAAATTATATCCTTCATTCTTACTCAATGTACATAACATCGAATTCACCAATTAGACCAATGATCAACTGGGAGAGAATACAGTTTTTACTTAAAGATAACTATCTAGAAATGGTTTACTGCAGCTATATCTTCTCATAAAACTTCCCAGAGCCTTCTATAAACATATTAGAAAAATGATGATTGAAATTTACAAAAATAAAACAATGGACACATTTTAGAAACTTGAACAAAGACTAGAAGAGTAGCTGCTTAACAATCTTACAGACTAAAGAAACTAAGTCTAGAAATAGTACAAGTATATATTAGACTAAGCCTCAAGGACGTTAACTTTCCTACATCTAACATAGGTAGCATGCATACTGATATTGGAAAAAGATGCGATGCAACACAATGCGGGAGATGACAATTTTTAAACAGTAGGACATAAGACATCTAGAATACATTATATTCAAAACTGTAACTTATTCTTATATATACATTTGCATGTCCATATCAAATGTAGTATTTTTCAAATTAATCTAAAGATAATAAAATTATCATAATCTCATAAAGGTACTTTCAAAAAAAATTATAAAAAATGACAATCCATAATAAGTACAAAGTATACATTATTTAGAATTTATTGTTGCTATTAGGATTCTATTCAAATTTATCAATTTTTTAATTCATTAGTTAGTTCCTGAAGTGTCATAGACATATACAAGAAGCGTCTGAAATCGATAAAACTATAAAATAGGAGGGCATGTATTTTTAGAATGTCCAACATGTGTCAAAGATTGTTTTTGCTCAGATACAAGCACAATACAGAAATATTAGGTTTTAAAGTGACTGCGCATCATAACATCTAACCCTACCTAGAGCCAGTGGCACAGGGATCCACCAAATAATATTATATTCTCCAATATAAAATCAAGTATTTGAATTAGTTCAGCAAATTGTAAATGTCAAGCACAAAATTTTCAAACACCACAAACCTTTAACAACATGGGCCAGGAAGACATTAAAGATTTGGAGCAAGCAGTGTGCATCAATTGCTGCATATATTTTTTGATCTTCTGTAAGAGGACGATGAGACCAGTCACTACATTGAAGTTCCTAAAGAAGATAGATTACATAAATAACTTACCATTATCAATTGTAGTAAGTGCAGCTAATTCCTACAAGAACTACAGAATCCAACTAAGTTAAAAATTGAAGAATGGATACATAAAATAAACAACACAACAATTTAGCTATGTAACTGAGCCCAGCCCCAACCAAATTCAGATAAAGATATTAGGTTGCCAATTTAGTCCTTTCAGTTATGAGTACAAAGTTAGGTGCTGGACTACGCTTTATAGTCACTTTAATCTTATTAAAAGAGCTTGAAGCACAGAAACTATTATACTTATAATTGGAAAGCATTACTTTCATTTGACAGCCTTACTTTTTATGCTATATCCAGGATGAAACTGAATTTAACTCTCAGGAAGACGAAATGCATATGGATTTCTGTGACCTATACAGCAATTAGAAAATAGAATTAGACAGTAAAGGGCAAACCTTTGAAAGAGAAATTCCCAATAGCTCGTCACATATAGTTGCCAAACTTTTGGTTTCTTTTGGCAGCTTTTTTCCCCATTGCTTCTGTTGTAAACAATAGTATATGCTGGTGATATCCAAATAGGGTTCAACCTATACAGTAATTGATTATTAGCATTTCAAAAAAAGTAAAATGAAATTGCTAAAAAACTTATTATCGTAGAAAATTCTGCACTTACTTTATCAAACCCAGGTTCACATCCTTGTGAACAGAAAGTTGAAGACAAGAAAACTAAATCTTGCTTAAATCTAAATCCTAATTTCAATATATCTGGAGAAACAAAAACCTCTCTTAACAATCCCCAAATTGAAGACAAAGGAATTGAGGCCAAGTCAAGCAAGAAAACTGCTGACTCGTCCGAGTCTTGGCATGCGAGTTGGAGAAGAGAAACATTAGGGAAAGTAGACTGTTGGGTGCGGATTGGCTTCCACTCGGCATCAAGGCCAACGATTCGGGAACGAGTTAGAGTCCGTGTGAGGTTAATGAACTCGGGAGACTCGGTTGACGAGACTAGGTTGATTCTGAAAGGCTTTTCATTTAGGCGATCCATATCTCATACCACCAAAACTAGACTCAGGCTGATTTATACAGACAAAATTATTATTAGGAAAACTTTATTTTTTGGGTGTTTATAAAAAATTAAAGGGATAATTATTTATAAGTCTCTGAGATTTTGTATAATATATTTTGGGATTCCTGTATTTTGGAAATTGTATCATCAGGTCCCTAAGGTTTGAAATATTATATTCCGTCCAGATTGACAGTTAGTCAATTGAAAAAGTCAATTATTTGCATTAAAATACCATAAATACCAAAAATACCATCCCTTATGTATTTTGAGAACAAAAAGGCAGTTATTGAGAAAGAAGAAGAACGTTAACAAATAGACCCAGATTCCTCTCTTTCTCATTATTCCTCTCTCGTCTGTCTTCCTCAATTTGAGCTACGGCTAGGATTCAATGTCGGTTTCTTCAAATGCAGAAGGTGGCCTAGGCGTGCGATTGCGTGTAAAACAATGCAGCTGTTGACACTTAATTTTTGTCCCCAAAAAGTACCAATAATGATAATATGCCTAAGCTCGATGAGATCTCCAGTAGTTCCAAAAACAGCTCACGTTCTCTCAATTTTCAGAATGTTTTAAGTTTTCCCCCCCTCCTCCCGGGATGTTTTAATGCTTTCAATTCGATTTCAAAAATTCATTTTTCTTCAAAAAATATATATATTTGAGTCTTTTTCTTTTTAATTTTAAAGAAGTTAAAATTAAAAATAGAAAAGAAAAACTAATTAATTTCAATTTAATTTCCTTTTTGATGAATTTTTAATTTTAATTTTAATTTTGTTTTGCTTTGATTTTAATTTTAAAATCAAAATATGTTTTAAAAATAATATTTGAAAGAGAGTTTTAATTTTTGTTTTTTAAGAAAAAATTAAATTAATGAAGAAAATAGAGAAAAATGAAGAAAATTGGAGAAAATGATGAATTGAAGAAGAATGAAAGAAGTTAGGTGAATTAGAAAGGAATTGAAAGCAGGAAGGACTTAATTGCACACGGGAGGAAAGTTGAGGGGGTAAAAACAGAATTCTGGAAATAAGAGGGGTCGTAAATAGAAGGGGAAAATAGGTTGAATCGAACCGGAATGGGTTCCATTCAAGATTAGGTCTGGGCTGAAATTGAAGAAGCAAAACGACTGTATGTTGAGGTAAAACGACGTCGTTTTTGTTTGAGCAGAAACAAAAAAAATAAAAAATAAAATTGAAACAAAACAGAAAGGGGAAAAGAGGAATTAAGGATTCGAATTGAGTTACAGGCGAAGACAGAAACTAAAGAACCAAAGAACAGAAGTAAAGTGAAATTGAAAATGGAAACTACAAGGAGAAGAGGGACGAAGGAAAAAGACGAGCGTAACAGAAGTGAGATGGAATCGACAACAGAAAATCATTTTCATCGTAACAGAATGGTTACGTGGAAGAACAGAGGAAAAAGAGAAAAAGGAAAGTGAAGAAGAGCGTAATGAATTGGTTGAGGTCGTACGGAGCACTCTAGAGAGAAGTTAAGAGACAGATGGACGAATGAGGGGGCTGAGAAGGCTTCGGGTATAAAAGGCAGAAGATGATTCTGGAGAAAGGAGGGGGAGCGTTCGTTGGAGGGGAGATCAGTTCTGGAATCGAGAGAGCTCTGGGAAAAACTTCTATAATTCTTAATTTTCTTCCCCTTTCAAAAAATCAGTTTGAATTCTATAGTCAATTTCGATTCTTGTTTCAAAACCAATTTGAAATTGAGAATCGAAGCTGTTTTGTTTTTCTTTTTTCTGTAAACGCTGTTTTTGGAAACATTGAGCTGTAGAAGAAGCTGTTAAGGAATTGGGATTCTGTAAGAGTAATTTGGCTAATCTGAGGTACATTTAGCTTTAATCCCTTGCTTTTTCATTTCTGTTTTAATTTCCAAAATGAATGGTATCTATTGGGAGCCAGATTGAATTCTGGCCGTAGTTGCTTGTGTTGTTGATTTTTTGTTTTATTAGTTTCCATCTGAAATATCTGTTTAGAATTTGTAGCTTCTGTTTGAATTAGTGAGTTTCTGATTCTAAGTGTGATGCTTGCTCTTGTAATCTGGATAGTTTGTTTGTTTTATTCGAATGTTTACCTTTCTTGTTTCGTAGATTTGATATTGTTTAAAGTTTGAGCTACTTGTGTTAGCTTGATCTAGGATTAATGCATCTATTTCATTTCAGTAATATGTGAATAAGAGAACTGAATATTGGTGATATGTTGATTCTAAACAAGTTTTCATTCGAGATAAACAGAAGTGCCTGATTCATTTTAGTATGTTGGTTATTCTTCTGGATTCAGTCTATTTGGTTTGTGTTCATTGCCATTCAATGCAAAATTAATTTGAAACAATTTGCTCTACTAGGTTAGATTCCATACTTGATAAACATAGAATGTCTGTCATGCCATGGTTGGTAAATTCTTAGATCTGTCACTAACCAATAGTTTCTATAATGATTGATTTCATTATGTTTGATAGAATGCCTTGCATTTTATGATAAGCATACCCATTATCATCTCTGGAATAAACATCGGTTATCATTATATATATATTGATTCCTTACTTAAGTGGATATGTTATTTCCATAATGTGATAATTCTTCTTTAGTGATTCAATCAATATAGAAGTCCATTAATCATTCATTTAAAAGTTTGCTGAAAGTATTGTTTGAGATAATTCTATTGCATCTCGAAAGTCTGCAAATATTGTTTCACTCCAGAGTCTTTTTCTCTTTTTGCATAAGCTGTTCCTCTATGACTGTCATTGATATGTGCTGAGCTTGCACTGTTGAGTTTGATTCTAGGAATATGAGGGATTAAACTTGTCATATATGTTTGCTGCCTCTGTTGAGTCGTTGAGTTTGTTGGATTTGTTAAATTGTTTAGGTAGGCTTATCGAGTTGTTAGTGTATTCTGAGAAATTGCTCTTGCTGCATGTTTAGAGCCAGTATTGAAGCAGTAAGCATGAGTGAGTCCCCTTGTTGATGTGCTATAGTGATCTAGGCTACTGCACACAGAATGTTGTTGTCACTGATTTCTCTGCCTGTTTCATTTTACATCTCAGTCAGCCCTCATCAATGTCTATCTGATGATTGATGTGTGTTTATCATATTGCAGTTACTGTTTTTGGTTATTAAGTTTTAACTTAAGCTTAGATATTCTTGCCATAGTGTGTCATGCTGCATTTGACTATCATCAAGATCACATAATTTAGAATTGTTCAGCTTTAATTCTTAGTGTGCATACTGTTGACCAAAGGTTGTAGTGATGTATACTGTTTTTCATCTTAGAATCTAGAAGTATGTTCCTACATTCTGTACCTGGTATTATTACTGAATTGTAGGAAGAAATTGTTGTTCCATGTGAAGATTGTTATTCATACAAATATTATATAAGCATGTTTGATGGGCAGAATCGTAATTATTCTAAAGTTTGAGTACTAAGTTGAAATTTGTCATTGTGACACCCCCGACCAGAGTCATACGTCTTTTTGACGTCATCACAGGCATTTTATGCATTTTTATTTAAATGCATCAGAGTGTGACATGATATATGGCATGAACATGAAATATATGAATTTGGAAAATGATTATAAATGAGTTATAAATGATAAACAAAAGAGGTTTTAAGTTCGTTTATCGTCAAAAGACATAAACGGAGACAATTAAGGTTTTGGCTCGCGCGATCAATAAATGTCGGAAACGCGCAATATTTTAAAATAAATGATTTGGATATGTTTTGAATATGATAATATATGATTTTTATGAGAATTTCAAGCTATGTTATAGGCTTGTTTGTCGTCGGAAGACACAAACGGAGCTAAGTAGGGTTTTCGGACCTGCGCGATCGGAAAACGTCGAAATCGCGTCAAATATGAGTCAAATGATTTTGATATGTATGTTTCCTTACATGATTTAAAGAGTTTTGGGACTAAAATTATACGACGACGTCGTACGGTTTTGATTCCGTAAAAATCGTCGAGTTTCGGACTCGGTTTAAGGCACCGATCGAACCGCGATAAATTTTCGGATTCCGATTTTTACGAAATTTCATACACGTGTTATACTATTTATTTTGACACCGAAAACAATTTTTAAGCTGGTGCGGGACTAATCTAGAGGCTGAAATTGGAAGAAAAGCAAATGAAGGAAAGTATGTTTAGTTAAGTATTAAGTTTGAAAAAGGGTTATAAGTTGATATTTTTATGTAAAGTCAAATTAAGAAGCTGCTG
>CANUEY010003776.1:0-68444 GCA_948099555.1 Croton setiger | reverse complement strand
ATCATTTTAGATTATGTTGTTTGAAACTAGAATATTCAAGTGTAACAAGTAACCTTCAATTTAAAACACAAATTTAAGCACCATCTTTTCATTTACAACATATTGCATTTCATCATGGCTGCTCAAAAAATGATGACAGACGCATCACGGTTCTCTTGTTCTGTTCAACTTCAAATTGGAATGAAAATGCAAATGATCTTTAATTTGAAGAATCCTATTCCATGCTTAATTATTATTAATAAAATATATTTTGTTATATCGGTGTAAACTAAATATATTTCAACATATACAAACATAAAGAGTTTGGACTAATTGCCAACCAAACCAAACCCTGGAATCCAATTCCAAGAATTGAATTCTGTTCCTGATTCCAGTGAACACAGGTCAATGAATTTCTGATATTTGAAACATTTTATTTCTATTTGCTAGCACAAACATGTTGTGTGTCCTCTTTAGACTTAACATTGTTTTTTTTTTTATTTTAAACTTTTGTCACAAGGAACGTTATTAAAAATAGGAAATTGTACAGCATAAGTTTTCTTGCAAAACATAACATATTGCCACAACAGAACAAAGAATTTAAGCGGAAAAACTTTAGGGTTGGTCCAAGAAATAAGTTACATCTAAGGCTTAGTGGAAATGAAATTGAAACCCAATCAAATGCACATACAGCAATACCTCAGGTCAGCTTAGCACACAAGATGTAGTGAAAAGCAATCCCAAGGTAAGGCAGAAGCAATTTTTAACCAAAAAAAATAAAATAAAGCAATAACTACCAAGATAGGGTAGGAATTCAAAATTCAGAAAACGGCAAATTATCAGCTAACATATTCAACAAGTGCGAACTTTTCCCAACCTAAAACTATATCACGTGGGAAATTGTGCATGATCCATCAATTGCTCTAAACAAGCGTTTGTAGTTACTTAATACACACACACACAAGCATGCAAATAATACAGCAAAATATAGAGACAAGAATGCTGATTAACACTTACTGCAGCTTCAACATTTGCAGGTGATTCATCATTAGGACTGGAAAGCATTGATATGATACTCAAAACTATGCTCTCAACCTGCAAAGAAAGTATAACTGCATCTGTAAATGCGGATCATGCAAAAAATGAACAATTCATCATCCATGACAAATTTGATCATACAGCATAATAATTTTATTGTTTCATCTTTATTATGTTATTAAAAATTGAAGGTCACAAAATTCATCTAATTATTACAGCATTACAACTATGTTTGCTGATTTTCTTTGCATTACAAATGCCAACAATAGAAATTGAATTATTACATCCTAAAAGTAAAATTCAAAAGACAGCATTAAAGAGAAAAGTGCGTATCATGACATCACTCACACTAATTTCAACTGCCTACAAGTCGTGGCATCGAACTAATACACGTTCCACAATTCACTAGTGATAACCATACATCATAATGTCTGACACTTAATTTATTTCTGGCCATACAATATTAGTTATTAGGAAATTTACATGGTAAAAAATGATGCATTGGGCAGTTTAAAACACACTATGAAACAGTAGTAGAAAAAAAATTCAAAAGCTCATAGTAATAGATAAAATTCAAAAGCTCCCAATAAAAGCAATCAATGTGCCATGTCAAGATCATTTTGGACTCAACAAACAAGTGGAACTCCACCTTGTCCAATATCACTTGCTTCCAAAAATTCATAGATACTCTAAGAAAGAAAAGACACGATTTGTTATCAACACTCAAGAGTAAGAAATTCACCAAACAGTCAGGATTCAAAGATTCAGCGTAAAAGGTGTAGAACCCCTAAATATACCAAATATTGAGCAGCACCTAGAAGCAGAAACTTATCCTAAAATTGGATGCTTATCCAATAACTTTTCTTTTATAACCATGAATGTTGCTTTGGGTCAATGATTTGCACCACTCCTCAGAAATCTTGGTTCTCCTGCATGTGAGCATAATGAAGACCGATATCTGAGCATTTTACCTTTCACTGTTAGTTAGTGAATAAATACATTCTACATATTGCCTCATACCTCTTTCCTTAGAATAGCCAACTCCCCCATTCAAATTAATCCACTCATTTCAATCCTCTTTACCATCCTATCAATGAAAGTCTACATAACAAAATCATAATTACCACAAAACTAACAGAGACAAGCTGCTGTTTTTTGGTTGAATATATAGATTACTCCTCACTACCAAGAAACTGGACTGAGATAAGCCTAACAAACATTCAAAATTCAAATTTGAAGGACAATTAGACTTTTCAATCAACAGACTTGGTGCTGCTGCTTGCTGCATACTTCTACCCATTATACAGGATAATTTTTATTCAACATCCCTCACAGCATATGAGTTCCCTATGAATAAATGGAATTTTTGTTTTTGGTATTGTGGTGTGGGTTGGGGGACGAGGAGGATAATATGATCAAGGTGTCAATCGAGGGAAATTTAAACCATTCAGGGTTCATCTAACATTTTGAAAATTAGGACCTTCATTGAAACTAGCCTTGCACAGGGTTCACCCTGTATGTACCACTTCATTATCTATCATAGTATTGGACTGCACAGCATTAATATTATTGTTTAATACTTTATACTATTATTATTTTAAACAGATTTTGACAATAGGCAGCCAATTTAGTAGAGTTTCAGGATTCTACCAAATCTAAAGATATAACTCCTCTGGAAAAGAAACTACGAGTTTCATTTCTCCAATTCAATCACGATTTAAAAACTATGCTAGGACTTAGTTTAAGATTTTCGGATTCAAAAAGCATGTTTTAATTTTCAAAAGAGACAAACACAAACTAATTAACACATACTGTATGGACGGGCATCCAGCGTTCACTTGCAAGCTCATAGCCATTTGGATCATCACCCGGTGGATGAAGAATTGATATGCAAACACGTCCATCAGGATAAACTGCAACTCAAACAGAAGCCAAAATCAAATCCTGAGAATTTGGAACAATAAGAGCATATAACCCAAAATTACAATCGGAAGAGAATTGACCAACCATTAGGATGCCATATCTCTGAAGTAAACTTCACTGTTGGAGGGCTATTTGGATAATTGGATGGAAAACTCATAATGGCATTAAAGAATCCACCTTCACTGCAATCAAAAGGCTTGTAAGATACAAAATAAAAACAAAGCATATCCATGACTCCATATCAAGCTACATAAATGATGGCATTAATCACACAGAACGTTGAAATGATATTTTTGATGGTTATGACAATAGAAGGGAAGAAGAAGAGCAAAACTTATGATTCCAATTAATCACCAAAACAAATGGGACCAATATTAAGGTCCAGTAATGAAAGTTCAAAACAAGAAGATAGACATAAAACAGAATCTCACTTTAAAACCAGTCATTTTTCTTGGAAAATGGCATAAAGACAATGCAAAATGAAATTTGGAACTTAAAAAAACTATAATTAATTGAAACATCTCAAACTAGTGAAATAATTTATCTTGCCACAACTGAAACTGAAGAGATAAAGATCAGGCGGAACACTCAAACTAAGCACATATGAAACCAAAGCCATCCACTTTCAACAAAATCCCAGCTCAAGTGATCACACTTCACGCTCAAAACTGCAAATAAATATAAAAAATCCCACCTGTCCCTTGCCCCAATCTAATCAAATGAACACAACCAAATAACAAAAACCCTACAAATCAATCAAGAACCCATAAAAAAGAAGAATAACTTTACCCAATCAAATTGCAAAAAAGCAAAAAAAAAAACGTACTAAAGGGTATCAGGCGGTCCAATAATCGTAACGCTCCATTCAAAGATATTATTCTCATCGACCAAACCGGCCGAAAACCCATCCACCGGATTTTTACAAAGATCTGCAGCCAACAAAAACCACCCGATCCACATCAATTCAATCCAAATCCAACAAGATAAAGAAAGAAGAAGATCGGTGTTTACATACCTTTAAGCTGTTTTTGGAGGAGGAGGCTGGCTTGGGATGACATATTAAGAGAGAGAGGGAGACGGTTCTAGAGAAAGAAACTAAACAAAAGAGTAAAACTTAAAACCCGACAGTTCGTGGGCATTTATAGATAGATAGATAGGGGAAAAAGAAGGTTCTGAATGTGGACTCTCTCCTACTCACTACTACTTGTTTGTAATATGAGCTCATTGCTAATGCCAATGCTTGTATTTTTGCACTTTGGCACATGGGCAATCTTGGTTCACTGCGCACCGTGTAATGCACAGATTGTTTACCCTTCCAATTGGTAATTGACACGTCCTTCGCTTTTTTTTTTCCTTTATTCAAAAAATATTTATAGTTGGTGTTTTATTAAATCTGAAAAATTATTACTAATTACAGGTGAATATTGGATTTATGAAATGTTAAAACTATAAACATCACATAAGGTAAAGGCATTTAATTAACTTGGTTATCATGGATTGGATGTGTGGTCCGAAATGTGAAGGTGGTATGGGACTGGGAGACTCCGTTCTTGTGCATAATTAGATAATAGGGGATTTTCAATGATCTAAATTGAGTTTCAATGTAAGTTTCATTTGGACGAGTGTTGTGCCTTTAATAAGTGTTGATTTAATAAAGGTGACAATAAGTAAGTACTTAATTTAAGAAGAGCTATTAATAAGCTCCCATGACTAACAAGTTGGCCATCAACTTGCCTCTGATCCAATGCAAGTTGTTCACTTGTACAAGTTTATTCTTTCACATTGTTTGCTCTCTGTCTTTGAAAATAAAAACTATTATTTTATATCTTTATTTCTTTCATATATGTTAATCAAAGTATGGTTTAATTATTTTATATTGTAAAAATACCTTACTTGCTAGAAATAATATTGAATTTAGCATAATTTTTGCAGCTCGAGACCTATTAGTTGAACCTTGTGCCTTGGGGCAAGATATTAGACCAAAGCATATTCAGATGCCTAAAGTTACACGATATTAGGCCAATTTAATGGACTAGCATTAAAAAATTTTATATATTTTTTGAATATTTATCAATTTCAGGTTGATTTACATGTTAATTAATAGTTAAAAACATATTTAGTAAACGTTCAAAGATAAAAATATTTTTTAAACAAATTAATACAAATTAAATAGTTTTAAATAAAAAAAAATTAAAATTAAAAAGTGCAAAAATATTTAAAACATATTTAACAAGTTAAAAATTTGTTTATTAAAGATTTAAAATATGTTGTATAAGAGGTTTACAATAAGTTTATATTTCAAAGTATATATTAAGTTAGGTAATATATAAGTATATATATACTCTGAGAGTATATATATTATATTACTTAGTTTATAAGTATGTACAATTAGTATATGAATGTATATGCTCACAAACTTAGTTTATGTATAATTTATTTACTTCAAGCGCTTGTGTATATATCCATAAAGTATATTTATTAATATAGGCGTAGCCAGCCAGGGCAATGAGGGGCTCGAGCCCCCACCTCTTCAGATTTCAGCCCCTGGGTGTGGCTCGCCGGCGGTTGTCAAGGAACCGAGCCCCTAGATATGGTGGCTGTTGGCTGCTGAGTTGAAACGAAAGAGAGAAGAGGAAGGAGAAGAAGATGATAGAAGTTGGGTTGGACAGGCCCAAATAACGAAAAGGTAAATAATATTAAACAGTAAAGAAGACGCTTCCAATCATAAATCAGTTTTTCTTCATTACATAATTTTGAACTTTTAATTATTTTTAAATTAATTTATTATTTTTTTTATTTAGTTTACACTTTAACTATAATAATTCATTATTTTCTAATATAAAAAAAAAATATTTTTTATCTTTAAAATTATTTGAATCTATATGTACACTTACTTTATATTATAGTTTATATATTTTTACAGTATGTGTATATACTATGAAAGTATATATATTATATTAGTTAGTTTTAAACTATATACTAATTAGTATATGAATGTATATGCTTACAAACATAGTTTATGTATAATTCATATACTTCAATAGCTTGTGCATATATGCTCATAATGTATATGTATTATATTAATTAATATATAAGTATAAATAATTAGTATATAAATGTACAGATTTTGATCAATCTAAACATAATTCTGGCAAATCCTTTAATCATACTGCTGCTGCTGCTGCTGCCACTGAAGGTTTGGATAAGCTTTTTGATCATATAGATTTTGATACTTTAAAACAAGCTTCGACAAATTCTATCACCAATGCTCCCACTTCCACTGCTCTATCAACCACCTTAGGCACATCTTCCTTATGGTTCTTTGATTCTACTTATTGTAATCATATGACTGCCAATTATTATAGTTTCACGAATAAGGATACCATCTCACATTCTCTTATTATTCATACTGCCGATAACTCTTGTTTAACTGTCAGTCATATTGGTAATGTTTCAACTTCAGCTTTGTCATTACAACACATTTCTTGTTCTTACACTTTCACTTAATTTGATCTCTGTTAGTCAGTTATATGATCTTGGTCTTAACCTACACTTTTCTCATAATGGTTGTTATCTGCAGGATCCGTAGACGGGACAGATCCTTGGGACAGGCCGTAAAGTTGATCGTTTGTTTGAATTAACATCATTTCATATATCTCTCAATTCTACCAATGTTCCTACCTCTTTGTGTGGTGCTTCAGTATATTCCTCTACTTGGCATTCTCGTCTTAATCATGTTACATCTTCCAAACTAAGATTTTTATGCTCTAATGGTGCTTAAGAAAGCATTAAATTTGAGAATTTCAATTGTGTTTCCTGTAAACTTAGAAAACATCATGCTTTACCTTTCAATAATAGTGAATCTATTTCATCTTCTATTTTTGATCTTGTGCATGTAGATTTACCTGGATTTACTTTATGAAAAATCGCTCACAATTATCTCAAATTTATGCTACCTTTAATACTCTTCTTAAAAGTCAATTTTCTTGCACTATCAAAACTCTTTGAACATATAATGCCATGGAATATAAAGTTTCTGTCTTTCTTAACCTTCTTTCTCAACATGGCACTATTGTTCAACGATCTTGTCCAGGTACCTCACAACAAAATGGTCGTGCCGAACGAAAACATAGAAACATTCTTGACACTGTTCATACTATTTTAGTTGAGTCTTTTTATCTTGAACAGTTTTGAGGAGAAGTTGCTCTTACAGCTGTTTACACCATTAATCGCACTCATTCTTCCATTATTGATAATCACACCCCTTATGAACGTTTGTATGGTTTCTTACCTGACTATAGTCTTCTTCATGTTTTTGGATGTGCTTGCTTTGTTTTACTTCAACCCCATGAACGTTCCAAGTTAGAACCTCGTGTTAGACTATGTTGTTTTTTGGGTTATGGAATTGAGCATAAAGGTTATAGATGTTGGGATCTTATCTCTAAGCGTCTTCGTACTCTTGTCATGTTACCTTTTGGGAACATACCAAGTTTTCAACAATGTCTAAGTTTCAGTGTCCGGATAATAATCTATCTTTCTTCACTAATTTATCTGTTAATTTATTTCCTGAAGTTGCAGATGAGATACCTTCTAACACATCTGATGCAGGACAAACAAATGATCATCCTATGGCAATTCCAGAGATATTTGTTTCATCTGCAGATTCTATCTCTACCCCTATGGCTTCAACTTTTTCAAAGGTTATATCTTCTCGAGCTCGTAAACACCATCTTATCTTCATGATTATCATTGTTATTCTGCTATAGTTTCTTTCCGTGAACCTTCCTCTTATAAAGAAACTAGTACTAACCCTCCTTGGCAACAAGTAATGAAACTAGTATTTTTAATTAAATACAAGTTAGCTAATTTTTTCGATCGTATTACAGAGAGAATCTACTGTTTATTGGGGGGCTGTTAAAATAAAATGGAAAGAAAAATATAAGAGAAAATGAGAAAAAAATTATTGGGCGGTAGCAATAATAAAAATTACTACAACAATATAAACAAATATAAATTATCCGAAAAATTATTAAAAAAAATTAGCGTTTGAAGCAGTAAAAATATTAAAAACTACAACATAATCATTGTCTGGTGTGCAGAGATTAGGTAAAGAATCAAATCATATACAAAGCTTGAACATATCGCACGCAGATCTGATAACAACGCATCGGAAGTTTCAGTTTCAGAAGTCATAGGAGTGGATGTAAAAAGCTTCATCTCTCATTTGGATATATGTATGGGAAAAAAGACACTTTCACGTGATGGGCACTGTAAAAAAGATGTGGAATATCGAGAAATTTAACCTCACAAACGAAACCCATAATTTGTCCTTTTCTTCACGAAATTACAGCACTGCCCTCTTTTCAGATTTCCTCTGCCCCGCATCAGACCTCCTCTCCCCATAATAATTATTCTCTTACAATCTAACAAATTAATTAATAATACACTACTAATCCTCTTTTTCTACAAATCAAAATGACAAAAGAAACTAAAATTTCATATCTTGTTATAAACTTTTTTTTAGGAGTCGCACAAAAGCCATTTCCATTTTATATGAAAGGATAATGTAATGTTGTAGTAATACAAATAAGAAGCTTTAATTAATTAAAAACAAACATCCACTCCAACACATAAATTATTAGTCACATCACAAAACCCACGAAAGATCTCCATCTTCCACATCTCCAAACCCTACTACAAATACAGGAAAAAAGAAACCCAAATCGACACCGTTTAACTGTATTCCTCTTCTTCTTCTGTTCTCTAATGGCAGAAAATGACTTTAAGCTCACGAGGCGAAGAACACTCGTGCATAAGCGATGGATTATCATGAGCATAAGTGATGGTAGCAGGACAAGCATGTTTAAAGAACTCTGAAAACGTCGAAGCTCTACAAGTTTGCGGGCTGTTATAATGATTCCGGCAACAAAGCTCGTCGGTGCCGAACGCTAAACATCCACTCTTACAACCCACAACCGGACCATGACCGGCCGGATACCTAAACTGAAGTTTCTGCGGACAAGTAGTCAACAAATTTGCTCGGCAGCCGACTACAGGACAAGTGCCTTGACCTTCATGAGGAGTTACAGTCATTGGAATATTAAACCCGTCGACGAGAGAGACGCCGTAGGAAGAGAAATCCTTATGGCCATGGTGAAGGCTAAACTGAGCAAGAGTTGCCGGAGCAGCACCGCCGAGGCCATTACATTCGAGTTGGTTGTTGCAATCGCCGGTAGCACAGTGAAATCTACCGTTGGAGTGAGTGCAACCGGTTCGAGCCCAGATTCGGCCGGACCAGTGCTGGTCAGGGACAGGGAAGGAACGATGAGTAAGGGTGGAAAGAGGGAAACCGCCTTTTTCAAGGACAGGCTGGCCGGCGTTAGGTTGGATAGCAGGGTAAATAGTGAAGGGGCAGTTGTTAACTAGGGTTAGAAAGAGTGGTGCAGCTTGAGTTAAGGTGCAGAGAAGAAGGAAAGCAGTGGAAATGGAGAAGAAAAGTTTAGAAATTCTTGCCATTTTTAATTGACCTGAGAAAAGAGTGTAGGGAAATGTTTGGGAGTAGTTCTGCTTTTATATTGAGAAAAGGGATGTAATTAGTCATGCATGCTTTCAATGTGCCATTTTCTTTAGTTTTCTTCGGTCTGGAAATACTAATATGCCCTTTCAAATACCAGCAATGTTTTTTCTTTTAATTTAAACTTGGAGTTTTTTTTTCATCCAACTTTTTTTTTATTATATTCCAAGAGTTAGTTTGATTTTTTTTAATATTGAAAATATTAAAATTTATATAAAAATAAGAAATTTTTATTCAAGTTTTATTAATTAAAAAATTATATAAATATAGTTAAATTTTTAATTAATAAAATGAATTTTTTTATTTATATATTTATTTTTATTTTAAAGACTTTTTCCTCAATTTTATAATTTTTTTATTTAGTTAAATTTATTTATTATATGAATATTTCTTTTACAATAATTTTAGCTATAAAATCAGTTAAATATTTTGTAATTGTTAACAATGATAATAACGTATATGAACTAATAATTAATTAGATAAATATTGTATACATAATTATTTTAGTAGTTTTTCTAAAAATGTTTATGCTCTTGTTATTTCAAATATAGCATTGTTATTTTTTATGTCATATGTGGTTTGATTATGAATAAACAATTAGAATATTAATATAGTTTTGAATACTAAAATTTACAACCCTAACCAGTACTAATCAATGACAAGCTCTCAGTAAGATACGTCACAAACTAACACTTTAGAAAAAAAAAAAGAATCAACAAAAAAAAAAAAAAAAGTTAAAATTAGACAAACGAGCCAAACTAATCAATTAAGAAGTCATCAAATCACTTATGACTGTCACTCACCACCCATGACCACCAGTCATAAGTGATGACAGTTGGGCATGGGTGAACTCCACGCAGTCATAAGTAATTTTTTTCCTAAGAAGCGTTTTTGTAGAGTATTTTCTGGCATCCAAAAGTGTGATCAATGCATATATGGCTCTAGAATTAGAGTATTTGTACTCGTTGTCATCGTCCATAAGTAGCCTTTAGAATTCATGTTTACCTCAAATATAGTAGAATTTCTTCCTTTCTAAAGCAGCATCCATCCCTATCCATATGTTATATATTGGAAACTCATTAAAACCCTATTTAAAGCTCTTGTTTTCTTCCTCTAGCCTCCCTCCTTCAAATTCTTGCTAGAAAACTCATAATTCGTTTTAGATCAGAACAAATTATCGGATTTCAGGTGACAATGTTAAACTATTGTCTTATCAATTATTCTTTTATCTCTAATCACCTAATTAATATGATTTAAATTATTTTGCGGTTGAAATTACATTCCGTCATTATCTTGAATACCACTCAAATATGTTGGAAATCTAGGACATAAGCTTTACTCAATCAAAACAACTTTGTTTTCCTTTTATTTTGTTTGTTTTGCATTATTTTTTTAATTTTACATTATTTATATTTCAGGAAATCTTCTTGTTAGATATTTTGTTCGTACACATCTTAATTTAAATAATATATGTTAAAAAAATTAACTTAAATAATACTACTTTATTAGTGTCTTCTATTTACACATTGTTTGGGAACGGTGAGAAACAAAAAATTTAAAATAATTAAGAGGTGCTACCCTCTAATTTTCTTTCCAATCTAAGGTGATTGATGAAAAATAATAAGAGAAAATGAATAATAAAATTTGGGTCTTCCAATTTTATTCCTCTACTTATTTTCCTTTCTCTCTTTTCCAAACATGGCATATAACGTTAGCACGTGATGTCTGATTTCTGATTCCTCTGCCCTGCAGTTTGGCTCTGAGACGAGGACCCAGTTTAGAAGTAAAGATTTTGGCTATACATGATAAAAAATAAATAAATAAAGGAAAAAAGATAGTATTAGTATTTCAACTAGGTCCACTACGTACTCCCATTATATATATATATATATATATATATATATATATATATATATATATATAACCAATAATTTGATAAAAATTTAATTTTAATCCCTAATACACCACTAATTATGTCAAATAAGATTAGAAATAATAATTTTGTTCTTAAACCAGTAACTGTTATTGGAATTAGGTTATGTTAAAAAAATATTATAATGGAAAACAGCAGGTGGCGAGAAGAGAAGATAAACATAAGCGCTTAATACGAGGTCTGTGTTGTCTGTCAGAAAAGTTGTTTATTTTATTATTATCTTTTCTTTTTTCAGGGTCGCTCTTCTTTATCGTTTAGCGATGCCAATTCTTCTTCAAATTTCGAGCTGCTTTTATGAAAACAAAACACAATACATACATACATGCATATAGAATATGCTTTCCCCACTCTCTATTAATCATTAATCACCACGCAGACCCTGTAATAAACTAGATTTGTTGAGGATTTTTTACATGTCCATAAGTATATTTTTAAGTATTATAATCTGTTAAATAAAATACATTCAATTAATAATTTAAATATTTAAATTACATCGATCTTCACTGCCATTGTTAAAGCTTTGAAGCTTCAATGCTGACCATTGTTGGTAGGGTATCGGCAGCGAGTCTCCAAAGCATTTTCAGTATCCGTCCATACACACACATGCACCTCAGAAGATCATATTTCTGAGTGAAGTTGAATATCTTAGACCATATACCCACCTAGAAAAATGCGATCAAATACCGAAATCAGATATGGGACTGCTGAAAAAATGCATTTTCAGTCATACCCCTTTGATGACATAGGGGCGGGGCTAGGCTCTTCAAGATGGGTCAATCAACCCATTAAAAAAAATTTCATTTTTTTTTTTAATAAACAGTGTTAAATTATGTATAAATAGTGTTTTGATCTCACTTTTTTCATTACCTTTATGTAAAATATTTTTGAGCCCAATTAAATTTGGGACTACACCGCCACAGGACTTGACAATTTGAACCCTTATCCTATCTCAATGCTATTGGGCCTTTGCTACGTAGTTGTGTAAATATTATAGTGCTAATGATAGGTATTTTATTAAAATTGGGATGGGCTATTTTTATTTTGAAAAATAGTAAAAAATAGCAAAAAGTTCCTTCTTTAATAAAATTTCTTCAAAAGGCTGTGTTCAGTCTTTTCAGATATTAAGAGGGATCTTTTTAATAAAAAGAAATTAATAAACTAAAAGAACATTTTATAATTGAAAATAATTCTTTTTACAAACTTATCATAACTTTTACAAATGTTATTCATAAAATATTAATATAATATAAACAAATTATTCATAAATTATTTATAATTTATTCATAATTTTTTTAGAAATTGTTCCAAAAAATATTACAATTTCCACTATCATTACCACCACAATACCTCACAAACAACAACTAGAATAATTATGAATATTCAATTACAAATTAACAATGGAAATTATTATTTTTGGCCTACAAATCGAAGAAGAAGCAACCATGAAAACATTACAAAACCATCAATGTGGACGCTTAACCTTATGAGATGGAGATGCAACCAAATGCCTCCACAAGTATCGTACATTGGCCATGGCCATGTCTACAAAGGTAGAAAATTTATATTCCATCGTTGATCGGAATAGTTAGGCTTTAATGGAATAAATTAAACAAAATAAAATAAAATGCAAAACCCTAGAGAAGTAAGAAAGACCTTGGAGTTCAATGAAGCATTGTTGATAGAAGAATTGGAAGAGGAAGAAGATGACTGAGAAATGTTATAATCATTTTCGACAGCACCATCGTTGTCGATAAATGTATTTCCTATATGATTGATATTGCATAATATATGATTCATATATACTGCTAAGTATATATAAATAAAGAACATATATATGAATCATATATTTCAGTATATATACTGTCATAAAATTTATATATATCAGTATATATATCCGTATATATATTTCTATATAAACTGTAATAAAAATCATATATATTGATATATATGATTTGTATAATTGGTTGATGTAATTTTTTTTTTATTTGAGTGAAAAATTTTTTAAATGTAGAAAATTTTAACTTTTTTAGAAATGAATATTTTTGAAAGAAAAAATCTATTTTTTTAGGGATTATGTTTGCTTTTGTATTATTTATTATTATGTAATATAAATTGTTATTATTAATCATTAAGGGTAATATTAAATTATTTTAAAATTTATACTATTTTTTTATGTGAGAGTTTTTACATATTTTTTTTATCAAAATTTTTAAACCGTTTTGATTTTTATTTTATCTTTTGCAACTAATTTTAAAATATACTTCGTTTTCATATATTCCGCAACCAAACAGAAACGCTCGTCGCTCCCTAAAGAAAAAAAAAAAAAAAAACGTAAGCAAATCGTGAGGAGCACCGCCGACCAGAATGCATCTTCTGGTGACCTAGAGGTGCACCACTGCCGCCGACCAGAATTGTTTTTGATCGAAATGGGAATGGAATATTAGGTAAGAAAATATACAGTATTAGATTAAATTGTATGTTTGAGAGAGGAAGAGATTGATAGGCTGCAAGTGCAAGCAAGAATTGGATAAGTTGTGATTTTAAAAGCTTTCCATTGCCTTTTTTTTTTTTTATATATTATGTATAAATATTATAAGTTAAACACCTATTCAGATAATAAAATCTGAATATTTAAAATAAAATATTAATAATCTGAAAAAATCTCCTATTAAGTGTATTACTTAGTTAAGTTGTTTTCATTTGGTTTTAAACTTCTTTAAAAAAGAATAGAATTCCATTAATAACAATTTTCATTTGGTTTTAAACTTCTTTTAAACTTAAAATAATCATTTTTCCACATTCTATACCACTAATAAACAGAGACAAAGGGCAATTTTGTCCGGAATCTAACCAAAATATCGTTACCCCAAGACTCCTCCAAACCCTAATTTCTCTATTTTCTTGAATCAAAGGTAGTATTCAAATTCATATTTATAATTATATGTCAAACTACAAGCTGCAATTAACCCATACACTTGAGAGCAATTTTAAAATTAATGTTTTATTGTTGTCCAATCATAATATTTTGTTAGTTTTTCAAATTTTCTTATAAATTTACTTTTTTTTTATTATTTTTTTGAAAAATCTTATTAATTTACTTAAATTAAAAACCCAACATTGAAACCTGTTGATAGTGGAGACCCAAATCTGTATAAATCCGGGTCAGTATGTTAAATGGGCTGGATCTTGACTACTAACCCATGCAATTAAACATCTATTTCATAATCAGAATCTCCCAACCAAACAGTACATATTACTACAGAATAAATAATCATTTACTAACGTAAAAATGATTATTTAAGTTTCTTTTTTTATTTATTTTAAATCCTTGCAAGCATATAAACTTATATCTAATTAATTTATGAAATCATTAAAAAATAGTTTAATTGAAAATACATAAATAAATGAGCATATTATATTCATTATTGTATTTTAAAAAGTATTTTTGAATATTAGAAGTTTTCAACGCAATATTATCATAAAAATAGTATAATTTTTAATATTTATGGGTAGAAATGAGGAAATGAAGGTGTGAGTGGTGATAGTGCTTATAACTTTAAAAACTGATGAATATGGCAATTGCAATTTATTGGTTAAAAAGAATATATTATAACCTAAAATAGAAGCCCAGTTAACCACTATATTATAAAATATAAATGTCTCTTTCGTATCTCAAAAGAAATGCAAATGCAAATTATAAGTAAAAACAAGATCCAATACGCAATGATGACCGGTTCAATTTCCTGGAACAAGCCTTCTTTTGGGTTCATCCGGTTTGGTTTTTGGAACTAAACAGTACATTGGGCAGCGTCGGCTGAAGCACTCAAAAAGAGTAGTTCAAAATTTTAATCATGGAAGCAATGATAACTAAGAAGAAGTCAACTCATAATGAAGAGAAAGACAACTCAACCAAATATTTTTAGTCAAGTTTTGCTATGATTATCTAATAAGTATCACATAAAAATGCTCCAAACTTGTCTTACCCACAAAAACATTAAGGCACTTGATACTTGATACTCAACCATCTTAAGTTCAATATGAGTAGACAAACTCTTCTCTTAGCCTGTTTACTGCTTCTGGTTTTTCTACAACATTTCTCCGACCATGTCAATGTTCAAGCTACTGAACCAGGCAAGCCATGTCTCCTTTCTTTATATTATCAGAATAGGTCAATTATTTTCTATATTAGACCTTGAACAGCCACTCAATTCATTTCAGAAGTTCTAACAGTGCTTCTTTTCTTCTGCTACAATACAATAGCTCATTTCAAATTCAAGCCTAAACAACCAAGCTCAAGATCACGCAAGGCAAACATTTGGTCATCCTGGGTAAGGAACTCAACATACTGGGTTTATGCGTCTGACATTCTTAAAACTGTATATGATATATTCTCATTTGCATGAATGCAGGTTGAAGAGAAAAAGGTTCATAAATCTCCCTCAGGACCAAACCCAGTAGGCAACCATAACCCACCAACAAAGCAATGAATCAATGGCTGTACTTCAATATAGTGAGTAGAAAGACGTTCACAGCATTCTCATAAAATCTAAGAAAGCCCTAGATCCCAGAGGTTTTACTGCATGTAAATAAGACTTATTTAAAGATTTGCACATCTAAGACCTATATTCTCTGAAGATGCATGATCCTTATCTCTATTAATCTTTTGTTTTCTTTTTCTACCATGCTTATTTTCCAGCACAAAAATCAAACTGAAAAAAGAAGCCAAGTCATATTTTAAGAGATCACTGTAATTGATATTCTGATATTATAATTTAAGCCAACAGATGAATGTCACAGAGCATGAAAGTGAAACAAATTGACAATAACTTCTCTTTAAAACTGAATGAAGCACTTTGCTCTTGATGCAATTTTTGGTAACCAAACATTCTGTAAAATGAGCATAAATATAAATACTTCTAGAATCAACTATAACGAGTGTTGTGAATTGTTAATTTTCCAAGTGCAAAACACAAGATCATTATTAGTGTTGGTAAAAAAATTCAGAGCCTTTCGTTAAAATCAATCCACATGGCAGTTTCTTTCTTTGCCAAATATAAATACAGAACATCTACAACGGAACAGTAAACTTAAGGAGATGAGTGAATGGCTAGTGCCTGCAAAATAAGATTTCCGCCTCCTTGAGATGTTATGACTGGGAATTTAACTGGAAATCTGGAATCCGTCGGCTACCTTTTTTCGTCCCTAATGTACAAATAACGCATTGCATTCGAGTTTAAATGAAACCACTGCTGCATTTTACTATTAACAATGACAAGACAGCAGGGAATGCTATGCCCCGTGTGGAATGAAGAATTTATACTCAGGCACAACTTCTGTTATTTGCAATTGATCTATAATGAATGAGCCTACATCAAAATGGCACTATATATCAACAAAATACAATTTGTTGAGATATACAAGACTCACCAAAGACTACAATCATGAGATCAGTATACAAACTTTTTATACTGCGCGCTTTCTCTTTGATCGCTTGCTTCTCTTTGGCCTAGAAATGTCAGGAACCTGTTTGCTTGAACTAGAAGCATAAGCTTGCTCTAGAACTCCCTCACCCTGTAAAAGAATTAACATTATTTCCAAACTAGAGTGGAAAGCAATTTTACAAAATAATAAAATTTGGACCTGGTCATCTAAGCACTACAAAGTCAGGTTCTATAACATTGATAGTGTGCATCACTGCTTTGGAAAAAAAAAAAAAAAAAAAAAAACATACAAGCTCCATGTCGGATGAACCTATTGTAGGTATTGTTGCCTGTTTATAATGTATGTTAAACTTGTAAATTTTTAACCTTTGATTATACTCACAAACAACATTATAAGATTCCAACAACTTTCTACATTTGATTTTTGCATACTATCAGACAAATTTGTGTTGCTTTTATATACATATCCTCACTCCATTTGTATTATATTCTAGTGAAACAGACAATAAGACCCATCCCCTTTCAATCTTATGACATCCATCATGGATACATAAATTGTGTGCTTTGCTTTTAGAAGCAATGAGTTAGTTTATGATGAGTGTTCCACAGCTGAACATGCTTGCAAAAGTGCATACATAGTGAATAAACAAACTAAGCAAGCAACAACTGTACTTGAATTTGAAATTTGGGCCCATTGCCATTTATTCAACTATGGAAAGCAGAACTCATCAATTGCTACTACACAATTGAAACGGCAAGGTTAAGGTCATTCTAGGGTTACATCCAACTCTGGGAACAACTACAAATTCGGAGAATCTTAAAAGTGCTCATGAACAGGACTACTGCTGTAGTGCCATAAAAGAGCATTGCAGAAGAAATGAATGAACCTCAAAAACCTGTGGTCCCAACCTCTCCCCAGTAACATAGAGCTGCATGAAAAGCCTACACATGTAACTATTATCAATTTTTACATGATCATATGATAATGATGACAGCTAAGATGACATTGCATTGGCACCAGTACTAGTCATTGATGCACAGCACAACACCCTCTTTTCTATCACATGCACCACCACTGAGTTGCAAAATTGTGAACTCAGGAAATAATCATATGCATTCAACGTCCTGAACTAAATAGATTTAGGATTTACCACGTCCTGCGAATCTTCGTCTGAGTCCTCATCAGAAGCAGATGCAGAATCCAGAGTCTGAACCTCATCATCTGATAGTGCCTTGCTTAATTTCTTCCCCCTCTCTTCTTCCTTTAACCGCCTGAATCTGTCGAGTACAATCTGTCATTTTTACGCAAGGGATAGCTAAAAATAATCACTAGTTCTATGAAGCAAAAGACTGACCTATCACCCTGCTGTGCTGGCTGTGAGGCTGATCTTTTTGCACGTCCTGCACTGATGATTCCACTTGCATTCTCATTAACTACAGGCTTTGCACCACCTAATTTGCGTAACCATACCTGCTGGGCTGTGCTGAGAACATTGTTCGTGAACCTAAAAGGAACAAGATAATTTAATTATGGGAATAATGAACTAAACTACAAAACCAACCTTCAACATTTTAAAGGTGAACAAACATAGCTTAACAAGGATTAACCTGGGGTTAAAATCTACCCCTTATTTCTATTGAAATCATTAAAAATACAATGCATGTTTCACTTCTCCAAGAAAGGTTGAGGTTTTTAAAGTAACTTTACAATCAAAGATCAACCTGTCTAAAATCTAGCCTTCTACTCAAATCTTAAAATGTACAGGTCAGTTTCACTTCTACAAGAAAATGCTAAGGTGTTAAATTAACTTCATAAGGGGAAACCTGGAACAAAATATTCAAAAGCAGTGCAAGGCTCAAATAGTAGTTATGTAGAACTAATGTGTAGATTGTCAACTAAATGAATAACGTATTACGGAATTGAATGCGTAAGCCAGAGAATGAAGATAGCAAGACGTGCCAATGTACCGAAGGTGTTACTTTGATCAATGTTATGCATCATTCGTCAGGCTCATCAACAGAAAGTATAAATGTGGTCTATGATATACCATTCTATAAGGTGAATGCAATAGTAAAATGCTAGAGAAAATAAAAATAGTGAGCCCAGTCATAACTTATAGATTCCCAATGCCTCTTGCCTTAAAATTAATTTGAAAAATAAAATTACTCCAGAACAGTAGAACTAGAGCTAGAATTTATGTCGAATGAAAGAAATGCAAATAAATTCACGGATAAATGCATACATACATTCAAATACACCAGTGAAGATTACCTAGTAAATTAAATTGATGTCAGTGATATAGCTGATAAGAACTAACCAGTATATAGATAATCCTGATGGGACAGACAAGGAAAAGTAACCAATCATTAGAGGAAGGAACTTGAAAACAAGAAGCGTATTTTTCTGAGCTGGATCATCAGTCTGTCCAAAAGAAAGAATCAGGCCTTCCCAATCAATGGGATAAATAATAACATGTAGAAGCAGCATAGCAAGAAGGTATAAATTCTGTTCTACCTGGGGAGGTTTCATGATCTCCATTGATACATACTGAGATACAACAAGAAGAACAGGTAAAACCAGATAAGCTGCAGTGTCATGCCAGCCCAGTGGTGGATGGCCATCCTGTGTGATTGATATATGTCAGATTACCAAGTTTGATGTACAAACTTGTTTAAGTAATATGATTTTGTGGCACCTCACAAACAGTAAGGAAAAGGAAAAAAAGATCCATCTATTTTACTATATGTTGGGTAAGTATAACATGTCAGCTATCAAATGCATTAAGCCAAAACCAGATCCTAGAAGACAATAAACAAGCAGACCAGCATAAAACTTACCAATGTTCTCAAACCATTTGCCTCACTCTTTTTCAGCTGTTAATTCTAGATATGTATCTAGATATGCTCTCATGAGATCCAAATAAAAAAGGGAAAAAGAAATGGTAACCAAATTTATAAGCACGAAACAGAGGAATGTCTCTCTCAAAGAGGAGAAAGGGTAAAAAATTCTCCAAAACACCTAAGAGAAAATGCAAAAGACAATATAACATACAAATAAAATATTCCGCACCACACAATAAAAGGGAAATCCATCAAAAGTATCTCTATCAGCACGGATCTATTTTGTGCTGATCATGTGAACCACAAAAATGTGACAGGAGGTGTAATTCCTAAAGGTATCAAAATATATCCTTGCACATAACAGAACCATTCACCACAAAAACCTCTCTATGGGTTCCTAAACAGCTGAACTCTGCTTTTTCTGCATGGTGAAGCTATTGCAAGCAGCCCATCTATCAGAAAAACAAACTAAATAACAAGAATGCAGGAAATGGAAAGCAAAGGATTGGACTATAGAAGAATCTGCATATCCTACTTGTCCTATGAAGAGAAATGTAAAAAATTAATGGATCTCAACCAGCAGAAATATTCAATAAAGCAGCTATCAGTATCTGAGTACCAAGAGATGGCAAGTATGCAACAAATATCAACAAACCTTGCTTGTCCTAAAAGGGAAGATAGTGATATCTTCTACGGAAAATTTATTGCTATTTGATGCAAAGAGAATGTGACAATTATGATGATAACAAAGGCAAACATGGTTTTGAATCATCCACGAAGTAGTATATCAATAATTGTGTGGGTTATTTGCCAAGATAATGATATTTGACAATATGGCCAGGCCAACACATGAATTTCTCTAACAACTTCAAGAGAGTAACAACCATGAGACCTACTTTCTCTTTTCCTTTCAAATAATTCCAATTGATTCGCATATAAATTTTGCATTTCGTCTCCTCTCTCTGACTAGGATCAGGATAATCGAGACACAGAAACTGGTAGCAAATGTCACTCCATTTCTATCTAGATTCAAATATAAATGAACCTAAGCCAAAGGTCTCGACATGGAAACTGTACAAAATTGTAATCTGATTAAGCTAACTCCCAAAGGGCCACATTAAAGTATTTGTAGTCTGTCCCACCAAAAAAAAGTTTTTTTTGAACTAGTTGACACCAGCATATTACCCCTTCAAGTACACAATTAAAGCACTGAAGCAATGAAACTATGCATAACTATGCAGGAGATATTGTAAGCCACTCCAGCAGTGATGTCTTTGTAACAAGTAATTGTGAACCAAAAGTCATGCAATTGAGTTTCACATTTCACACCGTACTTGCAAAACTCTGGGTGTCATGTATAACAATCCTCCAGCAATATATTAGAGAAAAACATCAAAGCAAGATCATAAAACCACAGAGTTGACAAGGTAGTAAGTATTAAAAGAGCAGTGCTTTAGAAAAAATCATAAGTGAAGTTCTCACTTACTATAATCCAAAGTTATCTCAAGTTTATGGATATCAGTTTCGCTTACAGCATTAACTTACATGGACTAACAATAAAGTCAAAGTTCATAGACTAACAACCCAAATTTTATTGTGATTCAGGACAAGATAAAATGTTAACGAAGATAAAAAAATATAAGAACATCTTAGCTTGAAAATCTGGGAACATAATGTAATTACCACAAATGGAAAAAGCCATGAAATGCCAGATCCACTTTGTCGAGCTGCTATTGTAGTTGGCCCACCCAAAGAAGGAATCCAAAAAAACCCTTCCGTCAACAGTCCCTTTGAGGAGAAAAGTTTGGAATTTGAAACAGTAGTTAAATATTCACATTGAAAGCATACAACATCCAATATCAGCACAAAATATGACTCAATGCTTAGTTACCTCATTTGCAACATTTGAAAGAGCCTGATACAGACCAATCCACACTGGTATTGTAGCCAAAGTTGGTAAGCAACCTGCAACAAGATGTTATTCAGCATCACACCATAAAGCACAGTACAAAAATACCTAATAAATTACAAAAACAGGAAAAAACAGAAATGTAACAAGAACCAAGGAATGGATTAGAAGCAAAAATACTGTAAGCTTGTAACGGTTGACATGAAAACTTTGTTATAATAAAAATGAGAAAAAAAAAAGAGAGAGAAAATAACAGTACCTAGATCCTGAGAAAAGAATAAAGAAAAACGAATAGCAAAACGCCAGATGGTAAAATATAATATAACAAAGGACAAATTTTTGCCTTTAACCACTGTTTCAACATCAGCTGCTATAGTCTTGTTTGTTAAGATTGATTGACATGGAGTTCATATTCAATGAAACAAACTCATATACCAACTTCTTGCTGGTAAGGGGGAAAACCTTCATTTGATTTGAAATGAAAACCAATTACAATTGCAAACAAACAATAGCATACCTGCCAATGGATTAACCCCAGCTTGGTTGTAAAGACGTGATGTCTCAAGTTGTATTCTCTCCTACAGATGTATATAAACAGATCAAATAAGTAAAAATTTGTGAGGAACTGAATTCTCAGAAAATTTAAAAAATAAAACACGCTATAGCTCAATCTGAATATCCAATATAATTATCATCCATAATGCTGCAAATGTGCCGCACCTGATTGCCAGCATATCTTTGTTGAATGGACTTTATCTTAGGTTGAAGGTTTTGCATAGCCAATGTGGATTCAACCTATGAAAGTAATTCAAAACAAGAAAAGAAATATATTCAATGTAAAAGAACTCAACATTTGTACAAACAACAAGAATTTGAAATTAAATGGACAAAAATATGCATTAAAAAACTCACTTGTTGCTTGGTTAAAGGAAGCGTCGCAACTTTCACAATAACAGTAAGCAATATAATTGCAAAACCATATGCATACGGCACATGAACAGCTGAAAGCCCATCCTTCAACACCTAAACAAAAGCTCCAACAAAATTAGAGTCGAAATATCTATATGCGCATCACTTTCGTCTATAATCCTATGTAAAGAAACAGAAATGAGGCAACTGAACTGAAATTTACCTTGAGGACGAACTCCATGGCTTCAGAGATAAAGCCGAACCAGCCACCGTTCTTTTGTACAGCTGTATCAGTTGAAGTGGAGGCAGAATCCACTGCAACAGCAGCATCTGCAAGCGTGTAGAGGAGGCTCTCGGCTCTACTAACAATCGAACTGAAATCAATTGAAGAATCCAAATGACTAATTGGAGGAATCTCATGTAAGCTGAACTTTACTCTTGTTGAAATGAATCTCCTGTTAGGAAACGCACGGAGCCCATGGCGAGAGAGTGACGGAAGTGGTGCACTGAGGAACGGCGGAGATGAAATTAGGGTTTTCGCCATGGGAATCAATTACAAGGTAATTGAGAATAGAAAAGCAAGTGGGAGTTAGAACTTCATGAGCGATAAATGGAGAAGTGGTGGAGAGTGGAGTGTTTTGTTTTGTTTTGAATTATCTTTCTTTTTTTTGATAAAGATAATTAGATTAACCACCAAAAAGTCCAGCGCGCGCGTTTTCGTTAATTGTTGAAGGATTAACGGAATATTCGATAATTTAACTTCAATTTAAAACACATTAGTTATATGAGTCTGTGGCAAAATAATATCAACAATTAAAATAATTATGAAAAGAAGGTCGTTGTTTGAAAAAAAAGTTTAAAATGATAATTTTAGATAGAATTACTTAATTAATTTATTTTAAAAAATTGACACTTATTAATTTATTTAATAAAAGATATTATAAATAAAAATAAAATATGTACAAATTATTGTATATTTAAAGCATTAAGTAAAAAAATTCCAAATTTATTATATAATTTTTCTATAAATATATTGTATAATTACTGTATTATTGTATAACGATTATATAACTATTGTACAAGTATTATACATGTTTTGTACAAATATATATAATATGCAAAAATATTATTAAAATTTAATAAGATTGTTTTTCTTTTTAATTATTGAATCCCTTTTGAAAAATATAATAAAACGTGAGTCCGAATTTATATATACATCTCTTAGTTATATAGTATAGTGGGACTCGGATTCTAGCCGGTAAAAATAGAATGGTTATAACTTTTGTAGTATTATTAGTAATTAATTTAAAAACAATTCCTAAAAAATTATAAAAAATAGTTGTTAGCTCATATATGTGTACCCATAACATAGGAGTACCATATTCTACTCATAAAACTCACTTCTAAAAAAATAAATACTTACCTGAATCGGATTCATCGGATTCATGAGGATCATTCATGTACAGAGGTAGTCATGGGCCAATTACGGGTCTCAGTCCACTAAGCTACGTGTTGGGGTAGGAAATGACCGGGACCGACACGCTGAACCGTTAGGCCGCAGTTAACCGACAAGCCACGATGGACCGGTTAACTGGCGATTCAATTAGGTGGTTCAGAAATGGTTCACGGTTCATGACTATTACAATTCAAAATTTTATTAAATCTGAATCAAACCGTTAACCGACTAGTTACGATTTCAGTTCGACCGATCACGATTCAGCGGCGGGCTGGACCGGTTCGGCCACAGACCAGTCCCGGCGGACCCAGCAGGCCAAACCGGGGTATGGCCTCCTCTACTCATGTAACAAATTCATCACTTTTTTTTTTCCTCATTATATTTAAAAATTACTACTTTGCTACTTTGGCGTTTTCATCCTATTAGTTTGGTTGATTGAATGTTAGTAGTGTTTAGTTTACCAAAATATTTTATGAAAATGACTCATAAAAACGTGATCATCAGAACTGATATGTAAAGTTCTAAGTTGCTCTATTTGATAAGCCATTTGTCACCATATCGCAATGAAAGAGTTGACAAAAATGACACATAGTATCATTAATTTTGAAAGCTCATTTTTTATGCTAAAAATGTGCAAGCCTAGATGTAATTATGAATTTATGTTGAATGATCACTTTACATCTTTACATTGACATTTTTTTGATATTTTAAAGATCATTCCCTTTTTTGTGGGAAGCATATTATTTTTGATAAATGTTGTCATATCTCAAGTAATATCCCATTGTCCAAATAATGACATTATAAGTTAACTATGATCCTTAAACACTACAACAAACGAGATGACCGATAAAAAAATATTAATATCATTCTTTAAATTGGACACTAAAACATGTAAATAATGAAAATATTATATTTATGTAAATAATAATAACTATCTATATATACCAACATTAATGTGAAAAATTATTGAAAATTTAACAATAGAATGAGGCTAAATTTATAATATGATTATGTTGCAGGATTAAAATAATTTAATGGATAATTATTTATAGATTTTTAAGTTTTTGTATAATATACTCTACTGTCCTTTTATTTTGGAAATTGTATTAATATATTCTTATTATTTCAAAAATTGTATTATTAGATCCTTTCATCCAAAAATGTTGTTAGTCAATTAAAAAAAATTAAATGATTTGATTAAATTTTAAAAAAATGACAAAATTAACTTTTTGGTTTATATGAATAGGACCATGTTAATTAAACTCAATTTTTAAATCAAATTATTATTATTATTATTATTATTATTATTATTATTATTATTAAATAAGAAAATAAAATTAAAAATTGATTCCACTTAACAAGAAATTTATCCTCCCTCCTCAATATTCAAGTGATTCAACCACCTCTCTCTCTCCTAACCCAACTACCAGTTCTAACCTTCTGCTTTCTCTCTCTGCCCATTCTTTATCTATTTTGCTGCTATACACACAATTCCTCCAATGTCCGAGCCCTTTACTTCCTTAAACTCTGACCTTACGAAACTAATCCTTTCTCACCTCCCCAGCTCTTCCCTCCTCCGCGCTCCTGTCGTCTGCAAACTCTAGCATTCACTTATCTTCGCCCCTTCTTTCTCTTCTCTTCCTCATTACCACCGTGCCTGGTTCTTCCTTCACGGCCTCCACAACACTTATTCCAAGAACAACCAATCTTTCGCTTTTGATCCTTCCTCTAACACTTAGTTTTGCCTCCATTCTTTTCCTTTCCCTTTTCAAGACTTCATTAGTTCCAATGGATTCCTCTTTTCCACCTCTCCTTCGTTCTCCTTTTCCCCTGTTCTAAAACCTAGATGGAAAACTACCTTTCCTCTTCGATTTTCGAGAATCAACCTTCTTGTTGTTGTTTTCTTCAATCTTAATAAGGGTTGCAATTCCAAACCTCAGTTTATCGTTGTTGGTGGTGTTAGATTTATTGGTAATTTGGTCGATATTGAAGAACGATTGGCTGTTTAAATTTATAACCCTAATTACAATTCATGGAATCTCAGCCCTCCTTTACCTGCTAATCTTCGTTCTGGTAATTCATTGGCTCATCCGTATTCGAAACTTCAGCTTGTCCACTTGTCTGCGGGTGGTAGGCCGTAGAGACACGATGTGTAATGCCATACTTCTTGAACAAATTTTTCATAATCTTGTTATAGAAATGAGTTCCTCGATCACTTATAATTGCTTTCGGAATTCCAAATCGAGAGAAGATATGACTCTTGACAAAATTCACTACCGTCTTCGCATCATCAATCCAGGTTGCCTTAGCTTCAACCCACTTGGACACATAATCTACTGCCCACAATATGTACTTGTTCCTGAATGATGATGGGAATGATCCCATAAAATCTATACCCCATACATCAAACTCGTACGTGTCCACACATCAAACGCATGCCATGTGTCCACACATCAAACGCGTGCCACATGTCCACACATCAAACTCGCACATGCCCACACATCAAACTTGTTGCCACGTGTTGCTATCTGGTCGGTTGCTAACGTGGTATGCTAACTAGGTTGGTTTTGACTCTAACTTTGACTTCTAATTCAATTACTATTTGTTTGGTTTAATTGAATTTGATTTGAGCTAATTCTGAGTTATACTTTTGTTTGAAGTCTTTCGGTCTTGGAGAGAATATCGATTAGAAGCAAAATGCAATCAAGGTCTAGATTGATATGCAAGACTAAGAAACTGTGATATTAACGTGATATAAAGACTATAATGGTGTCTAATTTAGGCAATTGAACATAGAAAAAAGCTCTGATTATATCTAAAATTTTGTAAGATTTTAAATTTTTGTTTAATTATATCCAAAACAATTTATCGAGAGATGCATAAAAAACAAACAAGTAACAATGGTTAATATGATTAAATTTTTATTTATCTTAATGGTTTAATCCATGGCTCAACAATTCTGATCTAAATTCCATTAATTTAAAAGGACAATTACATTAATAAGTTGCTATTGATGTAAAAAGTTTACAAATTAAGGTATAAGTAGCAAAAAAAAAAATATATATATTTTGGAGAGTTATTCATATAATTTATAAATTTCAAGTCACTTGTTATTTTGAATTTAGGATGAAGATGTGACCCAAGATTCAAATTTGAGTGAAAATATAATATTAGCAATTAGGCAATAACTATTTTGAAATTTGTTATATTTTAATTTAGTCTGAAATCCAAATGTATGGTAAAATTGTTAAAAAAAAAAATTAAAATTAGGCTGAATTTTGGAAATGTTATATTTTTAAATCTACCCTTATGCTGTAATTTATTACTACAAATACAATGAAATAAAATGAGGTATTTTTTTTAGAAAGAAAAATAAGGGAATAGTTAATTATACAATGAAACGAGGTATAATTTTTTGATCTCGGCAAATTGCTTCGGATCTGGGAACATCTTATATGATAGGATAAAATAGTAGATTATTAATTGAAAAGAGGCTAGATTTGGTCATCGTACTGCAACATTTCTATTTGAGAATTATGCCGTGATTATATGGCCTTCATCAGATTTGATTGATTATTGTACTAATTTTTAGAGAATCTGCAATCCGATTTGCCGCTCATTTCTTTTCTTTGAATTACCTCCTAAAAATAAACCAATCATGTCAGGGAACGTGAATTGTCCCTTGGCGCGAGGGGACACGTAACTTTCGAATTGGAATTCTCTCGAACGTCCTGGAAAATAAAATACCTGAAACAGAAAAGCGGCAAGAGTCTCATGGAGAAATCTTACCCGTCCAAAATATCAATCTAATGGTGCACACTCGAACATAGAACGTTCGAGAGACGACCACTGCCTCTTTAAAATAACCAACTCCTGTTGAAATTTTATTTTGTGAAATAAACAAGCAAAAGCAAATTCTCTGCTAGTCTTTTTGGTTTTAGAGCTTCGGTATCATTTTTTTTTAGTGAGTCTCGGAAGAGTTTTTGAGCTTTTGATTAAGCTATGGCGAGTAAAGGAGAAGGTCCTGCTATTGGAATTGATTTAGGAACGACTTATTCGTGTGTTGGTGTTTGGCAACATGATCGTGTTGAGATCATAGCTAATGATCAGGGTAACAGGACGACCCCGTCTTATGTCGCTTTTACTGATACTGAACGTTTGATTGGAGATGCGGCCAAGAATCAGGTTGCTATGAATCCTACCAACACTGTTTTTGGTATGTTCTTCACCTTCTAGTACTGCAATTTTTGAATTCCTCTTAGTTTCTTTTTTCTTTTTTAAATTCCAAGTCATTATAATATTTTGTTTGTTTGGTAATCGTTTTATAGAAATGGATTGTTGATGTTCGCGTTTGAGGTTTATGAACTACGAAATGATTGCTAGCAATTGTAGTTATTTTTTTCAGAAGATAAAACACCTAGAAAAAATTTGTTCACAAAAATGCTATTGTTTAATTTTTGTAGATGATAAAATTCTTTTAGTTAGACTGTGATAATATATTTGCTAAATTTTTAGAGGATGCTGTTTGCTATTTTAACTATATTATATTTGCTTTTTGTTTCCGTTCTTAACAATGATAAAGGTGAAAGGATATATTTATTGTGAATTGGTTCTATAGAATATGACTATGCGGACTTTACTATCTCTTTTAATCAATTAAAAGATTAAGATGTTGAAATGCAGTGTATCTATTGCTGAGCCGTACATGGAAAGGGCGTTCGATGATATAATTTTTGGTTTTCAATTTAATATTATTTTCTAATTCAGTCGTATTTATTTGAGGGATTTGATGGTTGCTAACCTCATTAATTTTGTATCCAGATGCTAAGAGGCTAATTGGAAGGCGATTCAGTGATGCATCAGTTCAAAGTGACATGAAATTATGGCCATTCAAGGTAATACCTGGCCCAGGTGACAAGCCGATGATTATTGTCACATACAAAGGGGAAGAAAAGCAATTTGCAGCTGAAGAAATTTCATCAATGGTTCTGATAAAGATGCGTGAGATTGCAGAGGCATATCTTGGTACCACCATCAAAAACGCTGTAGTTACAGTTCCTGCTTATTTCAATGACTCGCAGCGTCAAGCTACAAAGGATGCCGGTGTAATTGCTGGCTTAAATGTCATGCGTATTATCAATGAACCAACTGCTGCTGCTATTGCTTACGGTCTTGATAAGAAAGCTGGTAGCACTGGTGAAAAGAATGTGCTTATCTTTGATCTTGGTGGTGGTACTTTTGATGTCTCTCTTCTCACCATTGAAGAGGGTATCTTCGAAGTTAAATCTACAGCTGGAGATACCCATTTGGGAGGTGAAGATTTTGATAATAGAATGGTGAATCATTTTGTTCAGGAGTTTAAGAGGAAGCATAAGAAGGATATTAGCGGCAATCCAAGAGCATTGAGGAGATTAAGAACCGCTTGTGAAAGAGCAAAAAGGACTCTCTCGTCTACTGCTCAGACAACAATTGAGATTGATTCCCTCTATGAGGGTGTTGATTTTTACACATCTATTACTCGTGCCAGATTTGAAGAACTGAACATGGACTTGTTCAGAAAATGTATGGAGCCAGTGGAGAAATGTTTAAGAGATGCGAAGATGGATAAGAGTGGCGTTCATGATGTGGTTCTTGTTGGTGGGTCTACTAGGATTCCTAAAGTTCAGCAATTGTTGCAAGATTTCTTCAACGGTAAAGAGCTCTGCAAGAGCATTAACCCGGATGAAGCTGTTGCGTACGGTGCAGCAGTTCAGGCAGCAATTCTAAGTGGTGAGGGTAATGAGAAAGTTCAAGACCTTCTGTTGCTTGATGTTACGCCTTTATCTCTGGGTTTGGAGACTGCTGGTGGGGTTATGACTGTGTTGATTCCAAGAAACACTACAATTCCTACAAAAAAAGAGCAAGTGTTCTCCACTTACTCTGATAACCAGCCCGGAGTGTTGATTCAGGTTTTTGAAGGAGAGAGAACGAGAACCCGTGACAACAATTTGTTAGGCAAGTTTGAATTGTCTGGCATCCCTCCTGCGCCAAGAGGTGTTCCGCAAATCAATGTCTGCTTCGACATTGATGCAAATGGTATTCTAAATGTCTCTGCCGAGGATAAAACTACTGGACAAAAGAACAAGATTACAATCACAAATGACAAAGGCAGACTCTCCAAGGAGGAGATTGAGAAGATGGTCCAGGAAGCTGAGAAATACAAGTCTGAGGATGAAGAGCACAAGAAGAAGGTGGAGGCCAAGAACTCATTGGAGAACTATGCTTATAACATGAGAAATACCATTAAAGATGATACAATCAGTGCAAAAATTCCTGCTGATGATAAGAAGAAGATTGAAGATGCAGTAGAAGCAGCAATTCAATGGGTTGATGGGAATCAGCTTGCTGAGGCAGAAGAATTTCAAGACAAAATGAAGGAACTGGAAGAGCTTTGCAACCCAATAATTGCCAAGGCGTACCAGGGTGGTGGTGGTGGCATGGGAGGGGCCATGGATGATGATGTTCCTTCTTCTGGTGCTGGGAGTGGCGCTGGACCCAAAATTGAAGAAGTGGATTAAGGGATGGGATGGATGCTATAGCAGACTGATGTTTTTTTAATAATTTTTGTTTGGTTTAATTTTACTGGTTGTTTCTTAGAAAAAATATACATTTCAATGTGTTGGTTAAGGCTTTGTTACATTTTCTTATATTCTGTAGTTTATGGTGCATTGGGCAAAACTTTTCTACTTGTTTACTTAACTTTTTCATAAGGTTAATACTTTCTGAATTTAATAGTTTCCGGGCGAGGTATCAAATATAATAATTTCCAACATTTGAAATTTATATGACGACATATTTTTTATTTTATTTATTTAATAAAATAAAAATAGTACATTTGTTTTGTTTTTATATTTAACAAAATAACATTATTAAGATATATTAATAAATGTTAGTAAATGTTAAATTTTATTAACAGATAGTTTTGTACTAATTTTTTCAAATAGTATTGTGTCATATTACCAATTATGCCTTTACAACAATCAATAACCTTTTCTTTTGTGTCCGATTTTTTATTTCGATTTCCTTCTTCCGTTTTTATTTGGCTGAGATTTCTAAAGTCTGATTTTTTTGGGTATATAGTGCTTATAATTGGATGATCATAGGTGTGTATTCAAGAAGAAGTTTCTTGATTGATATGCTCTTCTTCTGTTGTGTATCACACTGTTTGAGATGTTTTATTTTACTAGGATCTTTCCTACCAAACAACAACTATAAATTTAGATTTTGTGAATTTGGTTGGATTCAAAAGTAGAACAGAACATCCGATTTGTACCCTTCGTTTTCCTTTGTCAAATGAAGCTGCTGAAGGGTAAAAATGACAAATTTGCAGTAGCTTATATTTCCTTTGCCTTATCTGGCTAAACCTTAAACTGGTTTCAACATGGGGAACAGCTTATTACAAATTTTGTTGAAATGACTATGTAGTAACTTATAATACACTCATTCAATTATCCTAATCCTAAAAGCATCCGTCAACAAAAATAAGACCTGTGTGTTAAGTAGACATTTCAATTTTCTTTATAAAATGTCTTTTTGTTTTTGACAGTTTTGCACAAGCTCTAATTTTTTTTTTTTTGTCACCAGATGCATCTCGAATTAAAAGTGATAAATATACAAAATTTAATTAATTAATATACATAAGCTTATATACATACATTTTAAAAAGTTGATTTTAACATATTTGAATACCAAAATTCAATGTTTGCTTTTAATATTTAATTTTTAAATTTGAACTAAAAAAATATATATATATTTTTTTTTAAATTCTTATTAATAATCAATTATCAAATTTTCCCTATTCATGTGTAGGCTCACTAATTTCAGCGCAGATCGACCAATTCCAACCTAGCATTGACCAAGCTCAATTGCAACTCTTTTATTTGCATTCCCAACTTCTGATAGCACAGCAAATTCGGTTAACTAAATTGATACTGAATTTTCTGTTTTTAAGTAACGTAATCAATGTCATATTAGAAAAGTATACGGATATTTTTTATTACCAAAATTTTGGCTATCAAAAAACTAATTAGCTAGAAAAAATAATCGGTCAATATCAAATACCTAACTTTTGGTTTAAAATCATTTTTTATTTATTTGAGTATTGTAATAAAAACGATGTAATATAAGTATATTGATGAAGTTTGATTACTAATCGATATCTCTCACTAACCACTGAATTGGGTATGAAAGTAGTATTCAGTTCTTAAAAAATTATAGTCTATAGTGGTATACATATGTTCAGAAAGGGGATCAAAACACTGATATCCATTTTTATGAATCTCATATCCAACAAAGACACACTTTACTACACACGGATCAAGTTTGATATGTTTAAACTTAAGAACATAGACATAGATGATACAACCAAAAACATGTGGTGGTAAGGTTAAGATAGGTGAGAGACTCAAATGGTGAGCTAATATGTCTACTGGGGTTTTAAGTTGAAGGATGTTAGTGGGAAAACGATTTATGAGATAGGTGGCGGTAGCAACGGCTTCGGGCTAATAATGTTTTGGTACCTTGGACTCAATTATAATGACTCAAGTAATTTTAAGAAGAATTATGTTTTTTTTTTCTTAACTACCCCATTTTGTTGTGGTGAGTGTGGACAAGATGTTTAGTGTATAAGTTTATTTTCTCTAACAAAAGACTGAAACTTTTAGTTTCTATATTCTCCTTCATTATCTGACTTAAGGATTTTGTTTCGTATTTGAAATTATGTGTGAATCATTTAAAAAAAGGCACAAACTTGTCAAAAACTTCTAATTTATGTTTGAGGAAATAAATCCAGGTCATACGAGTATAATCATCAATAAATAGAAAAAAATAAAAGAAATCATTTTTGCATGTAACAAAAGCAGGAGCCCTAACATCAGAACGTATGAGAGAAAAAGGGATATCAGTCCTTGTATTATTAGGAGAAAATATTTGTCCATGACTTTTTCATAAATACAAGTACCACAAAAAAACTGACTACTATTAAAAAATTTTGGAAACAAGAGTTTGAGATACTCTACAAACGGATGACCTAGTCGTTGATGCCACAACCAAACCTGTCTCTCAACCGTCCCGTGAACCAGCATCGCAATACCTTATTGGTTTTAATCAACATAGTACAGTCCATTTTTTTTTCAGTATCACACCCAATGATTCTGCCCGTTTGAATATCCTATACAATACAAAACGTGGAAAATATTAGTATTGCACAATTCAGCTCCTTGGTTATATAACTGAGGACAATAATTTATGTGACAAATTAGGAACATAAACGCAATTTTTTAAATTTAGGTGATGGCAACACATCAATACTGTCTGTTCCTTTAACTGACACAAGACTCCCATTGCTGTCTGAACTTGAGATTTTTTCAGCTCAATAGCAGTATGGAAATCTTGGATGTCATATGACATAGTATCAATAACCCACAATAAAAAATCTACTCACTCTCTTTTATAGATCCATTTTTAATTACTAAGCAAACACTATATACTTTTGTGTGATTATTAATAACTGGATGATAAAACTGCTTTTTTTTTTCCAGAAATTTTGAGTCTATTCTATAATTTTATTAGCTCTCTATACTAATTGCATAACAACCAAAAGGTCTAGGGTCAATTTGTTCTCTTAATAAAACGGATGGGTCAATCTACATTATCTCAAGACAGCGGCGTTAGTTTGTAATTTTTTAACAAAATAGGGTTTTTTTTTGAACTATACCCTCCAAGTTATGTTCAGGGCTAGGGTTTCCCTCATTTTCTCTACTGCCTCCTCTCTGGTTAGGTTTCCCTTCATTTTCCCTGTCGTCTCCTCTCTTTAAACCTATGCTCGTCGTTCCTCCAAAGCCAAGCGATTGGGGTGTCTCTCTCGTGCCAGTGGTCTTTGGATCGCTCACCGCGAGGAAGATGACACCTTTGGTTCCTTATTTCTTACTGTCTGGCCACCATTCTAGGTACCCAATTAGCTTGAAACATCCTTCTCGAGTGTGCCTCTTGCCTCCACAGTGAGAATATTTTAAGTTTCCTTTATCATCTTTTCGCCGGAATGATGACATTGTCACTGGCTTGGCGGTGTCTATTTTTGAATCTGTTTGTGCCTATTTTTGATAATCTGGATTTGTGACTGGTGGTGGAGAGACTATGATGTATCTGAACCTGCCTCTACCATTGATTGTGAGATGCATCAATTTAGACCACTTTGTGTAGTTTTGGTTATTCAATTTATCTGAGATGCTGACTGTTTGATTGGTTATGGTTTTTGTGGTAAGTTTATGGAGATTTAATTGCTGAAGCAATTCCAGTAGTTGGCTAATAGAGACAGAGTTTCTCATTGTTTCTATTGTAAATGAGCTCACCTCATCTGCCATTAGGTTAAGTTATTGGTAGATGATGAGCTCGGAACTATTTTAGGTCCGAAATCAATATCTGATATCATGTTTGTTTTAGGAGAAAAAAATCTTAATTTTCTATTATTCTATATGATTTATGTACAGATTACATTAGTAATTGTGAATTAATGACATTGATTTTGATTCCCTTTATTAATTTGTTTCTTTTTCAGTTTTGTTTCCTATTCTGGCATTTATTCTGATTCTGCATTTTTCGAGTTGAAACGTATTATTTTTAAAAATTCCAAAATTAATCAAATATATTTAATTTTTTTTAACACAAAATTAAACAAAAAAAAATTAATGATATAAATTCAAAATAATTTTTTCTGAAAAAGCATATCCCAGAAATACTTATCTAACATAAAATATATAAAAGAGAGTTTGAGATACCTTACAGACGGATGACCTAGTCGTCGATACCACAACCAAACCTATCCCTCAATCGTCCTGTGAACCAGCATTGTGATACCTTGTTGGTTTACTTAATAAATATAGTATAGACCATTTTTTTCAGTACCATGTCTAATGATCATGTTCGTCTAAATATCCTATACAATACAAAATGTGGGAGACATTAGCACTGTACGATTCAGCTCCTTGGTTATATAACTGATAGACAATAATTTATATGACAAATTAGAAACATAAAGGCAATTTTTTTAATTTAAGTGATGACAACACATCAATACTGTCTGTTCCTTTGACTGGCACAAAACTCTCATGCTATCTGAACTTGAGATTTTTTTAGCTCAATAAGAGTATAGAAATCTTGGATGTCATATGACATAGTATCAGTGACCCAAGAATCAAAAATCCTTTCAGTCTCTTTTAGGGATCCATTTTTAATTACTAAGCAAACACTATGTACTTTTGTGTGATTTTTAGTAACTCGATGATAAAACTGCTTTTTTTTTTCCAGAAATTTCGAGTATGTTCTGTAATTTTCATGGGTCTCTACACTTAATTGCATAACAACTAGAAGGTCTGAGGTCAATTTGCTCTCTAAATAAAACTGATGGACCAGTCTACATTGTCTCAAGATAGCAAGGGTTAATTTGTAATTTTTTAATAAAAGAGGGTTTTCTGAACTATACCTCCCAGGTTATATTCAAGAGGGCTAAAGTTTCCTTCATTTTCTCTGTCGCCTCCTCTTTGGCAAGGGATCCCTTCATTTTCCATGCCGCCTCTCTCTATGAACTTATGCTCGCCATTCCTCCAAAGCCAAGCGGTTGGGTGACTTTCTCGGTGCCAGTGGTCTTTAGATCGCTCATCGTAAGGGAGATGACACCTTTGATTCCTTGTTTCTTACTGTCTGACCACCATTTTGGGTACCCAATTAGCCTAAAATATCCTTCTTGAGTGTGCCTCTTGCCTCCACATTGAGAATATTTTAAGTTCCCTTTATCTTCTCGCTGGAATGATGACCTTGCCACTGGCTAGGCGATGTCTAACCGGCTCCTAGTGGCCAAACCACTTCCAATCCTTGAAGGAACCATCTCTGATGATGGTTGCTCTTCTTCTCTCATGATTTCCATTCTGCTTATCTCTTTTTTGATTGCAGCATAAGCCACCTCTACTAGAGGCAGTGGATCTCGATTTAAGAGATCTCTTTGATCTTTATCGAAGCCATCATTTATCACTACTAGAAACTAATACATCCTATTCCTTTGAACCATCTCGTTATAGAAGGTAATATCTTCTGGATATTTCATGGGATTAGACTCCCTTCTGTTAATTTCTTTCTAGATGTCCAGAAATTTACTATAAAAAACTTTGATGGGATTTGAACCTTGCTTAAAACGGTTGGCTTTGATTGTTAAATAAAAAATTTGGAGACATTTTTCCCACTGCCGTACATTACCTCGATCCCCTTCCAAAGGTCTTAAGCAATGGGATAATCGAGATATTGGTTAATTAGATCAAATTCAATGTTCTCTATAATCTAGCTGATCACATTTGAATCTGCCTGTGGCCATTTTTAATAATCTGGATTTGTGACTGGTGATGGAAAGACTGTTATGTATTCGAGTCCGCCTCTACCATTGATTGCGAAATGCATCAATCTAGACCACTTTGTATAGTTTTGGTTATTCAAATTTCTGAGATGCTGACTGTTTATTTGGTTATGGTTTTTGTGGCAGGTTTATGAAGGTTTAGTTAGTTGTTGAAGCAATTTCAGCAGTTGGCTAACAGAGACAACGTGTTTCATTGTTTCTGTTGTAGATGAGCTCACCTCATCTGCCATTAGGGTAAGTTGTTAGTAGATGATGAGCTTAGAACTATTTCAAGTCTCTTAATCGAAATCAATCTCTGATATCATATTTGTTTTAGGAGAACAGAAAATCTTAAGTTTCTATTATTCTATATGATTTATGTATAGAGTACATTTTATATTGTTACAATAGTAATTGTGAATTAATGACATTGATTTTGATTCCCTTTTATTAATCTATTTCCTTTTCAGTTCTTTTTCCTATTCTGACATTCATTTTGATTCTGAAACGTATTGTTTTCAAAAATTCCAAAACTAATCAAATACATTTAATATTTTTAACACAAAATTAAACACACACAAAAAAGAAATTAATGATATAAATTCAAAATAATTTTTTCTAAAAAGGCATATCCCAGAAATGCTTATCTAACATAAAATATAGATTTATGAATCACCACAAAGAACAAAAAGGTCTCATTTCCAAATTACACAAACTAAAAACTGAAAATTAAAATCAATAAGACAACAATTCCTAAAACGTTACAACACTGACCCTAAAATCAGGAAGAAGAAGAACCTCCAGAAAAGAAATCAAAAAAGGGTAATTTTGCATTACTACTTTCTTCTTCAACACCATCAGTAGTCCTAATCTCAGACGAAAAGCTTCCAGAATTAGCATTATTTCCTTTCAAAACACCAGTTGGATGTAAAGGAAACAAAGCCAATGTTTCTTGATTGTTCATATCATTCTTGTTGTTCCAGCTTTCTTGAGCCATTACATTTTCGTAGGTTCTTGCTTTCTGTTCTGTCTTTTCAGTTCTTGGTTTTCTCTTAAAGCTACTAGGTATAAGCACTTTTGGATATTGTGGATAATAGCCTAAATCCATTTGAGGAAGATAATATGGTCCACAAACCACTGTAAAAAACAATAATTAAATAATAACTCAAATTAATTTCAATTTCAATATATAATCACTCTGCTTTCGATTATGTATTCGTCACTGTAAATGAGCCATTACTTGTTTGAAATCTTGGAATTTTGAAAAAAATAAATTGTTCTTATTTTAAATCTTGGCTTTACTTGTGATTTCTACTTAAAGCTAATAATAATAATTAATTATTGTAATTTTCATGCCAAACAAAATAATAAAAAATAGTTTAAGATAATTAATTTATGAAAAAAATATATCATCGAGGAAAGAACATCATATATTGGATAAAGCAAAGATTCATGCAATAATAAAAGTACTACGAGGCAGAGAACAAATCTATCTGAAAAGTGACAAATAGAATATGTATTTTACATGTAAATCTATTTGGATAACAGTTTTCTTAAAAAAAAAATTAATCTTTTTATAATTCAGTCACACACATATCGAGTTCATTTGCATGAATCAGGAGACAGCTAAAAAATAAAAATTAAATTAATACAAAACACAAACAACAAAAACCCAGAAAAAATATACTATATTTAATTAAGTAACGCCAATCCTAAATTAATAATTAAAAAAAAAAAAAGAAGTTTAGTTACGTACCATTTGTGCAAGGAGAAGCAAAGATTGGGTGATGAGACTGTTTATGAAGAAAACGATTATTATAACCCAAAATTTCTTGTTTTTGTTTCTGTCTTTGTCTTGCTTTATGGTTTTGAAACCAGTAAAACACATTTTTACCTTCAATATGACCAAAAGCTTTAAGTCTAGCTGTTATTTGCTGTATTTGATCAGCACTTGGTGTTCTTATACCTTGTTTATATAAGCTTTCAAGTAAGCTTATTTGTTCCTTTGTTGGATTCCACCTTGAATTCCCATTATTATTTCCTTGACTAGAATTTCCCATTTCCATTTTTCTTGAAGAAGAGAGAAGAAAACCAAGAATTCTGTTGTATTTTAGGGTTTAAACAAGAAAGAAGAGAGACATTATTACATGAGAAGATAGAAATGTTTGCATGGGTTTGGTTGGTTTTTTATAGAGAAAAAGAAAAGGGTTAGAGTAGATTATGAAGAGTCAAACAAAATAATTAGTAACGGAGATAGAGAGAAGGGTTGGGTTTGACATGCGTATTGTTTTTGGTGCTGAAATATCTCTGAAAACTTGGTGAACAGCGGCTAATGGAGGCTAGCTATCTATTCTATTATGCTCTCTCTCGTCTTCTTATTGGTTCTATAACTATTTGAAAAGTCAACAATGCCCCTTCGTTTCATGTAATCATTGTGATTAGCTGTGTGGCAACTGGTAACAAGTAAGTCATTAAGTGAGTTTGTTCAATTTACAATTTTTAAAACACTTGCTTTGTTAATAATCCAACTATTGGCGTTACTAATTTAATAACCCATATTTCAAATACCTTTAGATTTTTGCTTATTAAATTTTGGGATTTTACCATTTTTGTAAATATTTTTATGACCTTGTTTATTAAGAATTGTCAATGTGTGTTTACTTTACTAGTGTCTAGGTTTATGGAATAAACTACTCCCTTCATTTCATTTAAGTGTCCTTTTTAGCTTTTGTTTTGGGGTTAAGTAAAAAATTAATTTGCATCAATCTTATAAAAAATGAAGAAAAATTTACTTAAATATACTTTTCTTCAATACTTAGTAGTTTTAAAAAATAAAATATTTAAATTTTCTGGATAACGTAAATGTGAGTTATATAGAAATAAGATAAATTAAAAAATGCTTAAAGTGTAATAAAAAAAAGCAATAAAAGATACTTAAAATGAAACTAAAGAAGATTACAATTATTTTTTTTATACTTTGCAATTTCATATAAACTTATTATTTATACTCTTTTTCTTCACAAATATAATTTATTTAGATTTTTACAAATAATATGCTCATAGGTCCTTCTAGTTTAAAAAATATGTTATCAAGTCTTTTAAAAGTTTATACTTCTGCTATTCGGTACTTTCGTCACTTTTCTATTCTTTTGCCGTTTAAAGTCAACAGGGTGGTCCTTCTAAATTTCATTTTAGTCCTTTAAATATGAAATATTTATATTTTAAATATTTTTTAATTTTATCAAAAATAAAAGCAAACAAAGAAAACATACAAATTGTTTTTCCAAACAATCTTTCATTTTCTTTCTCACCAAACATAAATATAAAGTTTCCAACTCCAAGATACAACATATTACACAAAAAATCAATTCTCTAATCAAATCTAACAGAAAAATACACCCTAAAAATTAACAAAGGAACAAAAAAATATTTCCACTTTCATTAACAATAGAGGAAGATCAAGAATTTTTCTCATGTCGGTTCTTTACCGGAAAAATTAGAAATCAAGAAACTCAACCTATTAAGCCAAACTATACATCAAATGAAAGAGAATGGAGAGAGGAGTTAGCTACCCTTAGATTCATCATACGGTGATCGGAGGACGTCGAAATCTCCATCGGCAGCCCTCCCTTCTCTCTTCAGTTACTGAAAACGACATATCATTCGGCAAGGCTAACCTCATCAGAAAGCTTTCGTCATAGGCTTTCAAACTTTGGTCTCCGATCATTATGTAGAGGTCGAAAACGGTGGTGGCATTCCTCGAAAATTCTGCCTCTCTGAAATTCTCTCTCTACGATTTATGCTAAAACAAAAAGAAGGAAAGAAAAAGAGGAGGATGGCGATGCTTGCCTGGTCAAGCTTGCCACAACAAACTGTCTTTGATCATCGGCGAGTGGAGACCATAGAAATAAAAGAAATGAAAGACGGAGGAAAAAAAAAAGAGAGAAAAAATATACTTTTAATATTAATAATTTTTATTTTTTATAATATTTTAATTTTTAAATTTTGATAAAATTTAAAAGTATTTGAAATATAAATATTTCATAATTAAAGGACTAAAATGAATTTAAAAGGATCATTCAACAAAAAGGATGGAAGAGTGATAGAAATACCGATAATAGTGTATAAAATTTTGAAGGACCTGATAGTATATTTTCATATTAGCTAAAACCTAAAGACCCCAAAGTAATTCTCATCTTTACCCATAAAAAATTATTAATACAATTATTAATAAGAATAATATAATTGAATACTCAATATTCTATTATCATTTGTGCAAATTACTTAGTTGTCTTATATAAAAACGTAAAAAGAGAAGTGTACAATTGTTTTTTTTTTTTGCCCTTTTTGCTATGCTTATTTGTTATGTTAAAAAATTCTATAAATATAAAATAAAAGCTATAGAGGTGCAAATAAGAACTTTTCGTATACACACCCTTTCTATTGCAAGTAGAGAGGGGTAAAAAGACGAGAATGTCCACGATAGGGGTATAGAAATGAATCGGAAATGGTTTGTACTGTAGGGTAGGCAAATAGTTGTATCTCGGGAATGACAGGAGAACGTCGGTTACGCCATTGAAGGAAAGGAAGGGTAAAAAGGTAAAAAAGGAGGACAAAACGACAGGTGGTTGGGCTGTAGGTAAGGCCTAGGCTTTGGGAATTGAAGTGAGAGGGTGATGGTTTTGAGTGTGTATTGGTTTAGGCATTTTCTGTGTTTTTATGTACATGTTGGTTTGTATAGGAAGAAGAAGAAAGAAAGAAATACGAGTCAATTGACCAATTCCTTTCTGTCTTCAGGGAATCACGTTCTAATTTTCTTCTTTCTCTTCTTTTTAACCTTTTACAATTGAATTTCATGCAAAAGATTGTTTCATTTTTCTTCATCAAAACTTTGCTAAATTTTTAATTGAGATACTACATTGATGCGGACAAAAAGTTAGTCAAGCAAGTTGAACCTAATTGGATGTTCTAGCACATCACGAAATTCGTGAACTTCTTTTCCCGGAGAAGAAGCATCGACCATATATGGAGAATAAACATAAATGCTCTTTTTTTTCATCAAATATCAGTACTTAAATTTGATATGTATTCTCTCTCTCCGCGTATGAGACTATCTTTATAAAAAAAATTCCTTTCAATAGTTATACCATCTTTAAAATATAGTACTGATAACATGTAAAGCCAATAAAAAAAATCTAATCTAGATAGATATGTATGCATTATCAAAAGCAATTTTTTAAGTCAATCTAAAAAAAAAAATTACTTCCCTAATCCAAAAATATTGGATTAAAAGGGTGGAGCCTATGCAAATTGGTTTAATAGCCACTAGCAATGTTTAAACGTTCAAAAAAATGCAAGTTCTCTTTGAGGTTTAGCCTCATGTGCATGGACTCGTTGTGTCACCGGTTTCTTCGGTCTTGTACCGGCTATGGTTGTTAAATTTTCTTTTTTCAAACATCATATTTCATGACTAGTGGAGAGTTATAGCCGGAGTTTTCAGTCCTTTCTGATTCTTTACTAATCTTTCTTCTTTTTCTCTCTATCTTCCATGTCTTTACCCAAAATCATATATCATGTATATCGTCACTATAGACATAACACATTTTTATGGTTTGATTGTATAAACAATGACTTGGTAAATAATAGTTAGCATAGTAAATAAAAGATTATTTATCTGCTAAGAAATTTATGTACGAACATTTTAGAAATTGAATTGAAAACATATGAATAATTAAATTTTTAGGATTCATAATTATCGATATATGTAAACTAGGGTGTCTGCTAGTGTTTTTGTTTGATGCAACTGTATAATTTATAGTACCGTAAATAATTAGAGGGGTAAATATTAATTAATAAAAAGATAAATGAGTTAATAAAATATTTTTGCTATGGAATTTAAATTTTACGATGATGTCATAAACTTCTGTTCAACAGGTAGTGATAAAGTACCGTAGTCGGTGATTATTTTGTCCTGATTATTAAAAACTAATATATATATATATATATATACATAAGAAAAAGAAAGAAAATAAAAGGGGAAGAAAACAAAACTTAGAGTTAAAAGTTGGGAAGTGAGCTTTTATTTTTGTGGGCTGTGAATTAAGATTGGCAAAAAGAAGAGATAGAAGGGAAGAGAACAGAAATAGTAGGCAAACGAGAAAAAGCAGAAAGAAAAGAAAAGAAAGAAGAGAGGAAAAGGAAAGCTATGAGATGTTTCTCACCATTTGAAAATGCCTAAGAATAGAAGAAGAAGTATAGAAGAGTGAAACGAAGAAGAAGAGAGAGAGAGGCAAGAGGTGAAACAGAAAACAGAAGAAAAAGAAAAAGGAAAAAGAAAAGTGAAGAAAATGGTCGTGCATGGGGAGCTCACGCCGTCGTAGAAGGTTTTAACAGAGCTGAGCGGACAGCTGACATTGAATGAAGGTAAAAAAAGCAAGACAGTCGCCGAAAAATTGAGGCTACTGTTCACGTTAACAGTAAACCTTCTGCAGAGGGTCTCGCGAAGGAGACGATTTAAACGGCAGGGAGGTCTGCGTTTTGAGGTATTTTACATTCATGATATCTAAATTTTGTAAAATTACAAATTGGTTCTATTCAATTATATCCTTCTGGAAACTTTGAATTCTTTTTCAATTTTAGTTCTTCCGGATAATTAATTTCTATAAATTATAATTGGGTCCTTAAAGTTCTAGAATTCATGCAATTGAGTTTTTCAGAACTTTGAATTTCTTTCAATTAGGTCCCTTCACATAAATTGATTTCTGAATATTGTAAATTGACCCTTGAACTCACTGTTGGACTTTAATTGGATCCTTAAAAACTTTAAAACTTATGCAATTGAGTTCCTTTTGAGTTTAATTTGGAATTTATTTTATAAATTGAACTAATTGGTCATTTAATTAAATTAAATTATGATAAATATTGTCAAATGCAATTAATATATGATAAATTGAGTTTAATATTAAATATGAATTACCTTATTGAATATTTTAAACATAGCAAATATATAGGAGAAGTCAAATTTTAAACGAAACAAAAATATTCGGAAAATATTATTAATATAGTAAAAAGAAAAAATATAAAATCATGCATTTCATTATATATAAAATATAAATGAAGAAATTAAAGGTTAATGTTAAATTACATAGGATCATCGAATATAGGAGAGGAGCAAGAAAAACAATGTGATGTTTGATTCCAGATCTAATTTTGAGATAAGTATAAACTTTAGAAATAACACTTGTAATTATTTATTATTTATGAATATTAATTGATGTATTTATCTCTTACTTAGCTCATTGTAAGGTTAAAAACTCATTATAATCTATTTTGAGCAATTTATAAGCACGACCATCTAATATTAATGTACCTGAATATAATTATTGTAGAACATTCTTATAAACAAACCTAACTTATTATATAGATTATAGATAATTTCTAAAGTAATTTAAAAAATAAGGATAAAATGAATTAACTCTTAAAAAAATTGAACACTATGAGCAGGATGAAAAAGACAAAAATAGACATTTGGAATAGCATAAAGGGGACAATTTCTTATTAGAAGGAATTTTAGTATGTATATAATGATTTGCTATTAGTTAGTGATGGCCACGGACCGGGCCAGACTGGGCCATTGTTTAAGGGGTGGAACCGGAACTTGCCCGTCGAACCGCCGGTTCGGTGGCAGGTGGAACCGGCGGTTCAAGTCCGGTTAATTGGCGGTTCAAATCCGGATAACCGGCGGTTCAAGTTTGGTTAACGGTTCTCCATGGTTCCGGTTCCAAAATTCCTTAAATCCCGGAACCGGCCCGTCCTCCAGCCGATTCAGGTTACGATTCCGGCGGTTACGATTTTTCGACGGACCGTCTACTATTAGTGATCTATAATTACATGATTAGTTTTTCAAACTAAACTCGATTGAAATGGTAAATATGTATGATATATGTTGAAATTTTTTTTAACAGACATATTTAAATGTGAATAATATAATGAGTTTCTTAGAGTTGTATGAAGAGGGAATTTAATAATTTCAATTATTGAGAATATTAGAGAGTAAAACTAACTAGAAAGGGAAAAAAGACACATCATTTAAATATGAACGCCATCCTTAATTTAATTTTGGGATGGTTTAGTTACTTGTTGCTTTCATTTAACAATTTCCATTAAGTAATTAATTTTTGAATTAATTTTATTTGTATTAATTAATGGTAGACAAGAAATGTGAAAGGGTGAAACAAGCAATTATATATTGGTCGGGAAAATTTATAGTGATAATTATCAATTATGAATAATGATCTCATACCCATTAATCATCTCGAAATTCTCATATCCATTATAAAAAGATTTTATTCCCAACATTTTTTATTTTCTTAATGTACTCAAATTATGCATTGTTTTTTGTTTTTTTTTTTTTGGATCTCCCAAAAAATACTTTATAAAATAAAAAAAAAATTATGATCAAAGAGAATTGAGAGATTAAATGCAGAGAATTAGTGGATTACTATTGTATTATATACATCATCCTTCATAAACCAACCAAACCAGTCTTACTAACTTTTATCTCTAAGGGTTCCCACAGGTTTGGTGGTGTTGTGGCTGTGCCATCAGTTGTAGTTTAATTTAAGCTGTATTTCATAATGAAATTATCGTGTCATAATGATAAACATTATGAATTCATATTTCATAACTTATCCTATTCTTATATTTATTTATTTATACTCTTATCATAATTATAAAAAATTAAAATTTTCAATTTATTTGTAAGTGTATTTTATATAAGGTTACACATATATATTATAAATCATATAAATTTTAATCTGCTAATCCATCCCTCCCATAATTCGTGCATTTAAGCGAATGTATGCTTAGTTATGGATCTAAAACTCTCGTTTCAACAGTCGTGAATCATCCCTCCTCCCATTTGTTTGCCAACGAAATGATACTGGTATTATTGGGTTGGTAATTTACCGTTTGGTCCTTTCTTGGACGTAGAAAATGCAGTTGAATTAAAAAAAAAAATAGTTTGATACACTTTTCATCAAGAATTTTTCTGATCAATAATTTGGCTTATTGGAAGTTTCTTAATAATTGTATATATATTGTATAAGAGTGTTGTAAACAAATTAGAGTTTAATAAGAGTTCAATATTCATTAACTGACTATAAACTTGTTATAAACTAATTGTAAACGAAGGTTTAAGATAAACGCTACCTTTACCTTTTAAATGTGGGCGGATTTGTTTGTTATAAAATGTGGCATTTTTTACAATTATTTTTAATTTTTGGAACTTATGAGTTATGAATGCTATTTTTTATCTATAAAAATTATATTTTTGGCTTTTTTTAGAGTGAAATTTATTTTTGGATATTTTTAAAAAAACCCTACTGAGCTAGATACTATAAAACTGTAAGTAATAACTCAATAGACGTAATTTATGCCTATGCACTCAACTAGATGTCTAGAAAGATCAATAAATTTTATAAATTCAATTTGATTTGTTATTATTCGAGAATTGCCTAAAAATAACTCTAAATGTTTGCTTCCCTAAGCTTAACATTCCAAAAAGATTCAGGAGGCTCTTGTATTTTTCAATTTTATATGATCTTAAATATTTTTTAGAACTTAAACAATTAAAATTGCTAGTGCTTTTTTTTAACCTTTTTATAGAACTGATCCTAAAGTTATATGTGATTGGAAATAATTTTTCTTAGAAGAAATCCCAGGTTTTATACCATTAACTTGGTAAGAAAATACTTTCTCATGTTCTGATAAGAAAGAAAATACTTTGGTGGCTGCTCCAAGAATCTCCCCAAAGGCATTTCGGATTACCATACCAAAATAGGAAGCCTTACGACCTGACTCATTCAACAAGGCCGCATCACGATTCATTTTGACATAAGAGGCAGCAGGTGGTCACCAAATTGTACACCTGCCATGACTTGCAACTTTACAATGTTGATATTGATCAAGACAACTAAGTGTCATCGAGACCACATTGATTGTTGTTTGAAAATCCAAAAGTTATGTCATTTCCATACAACCCACAACGCCATAACTAAATTCAACCCTCCTTTTCATCCAAGAATCAACAACCTCCAAATACACACTTTGAACGGAATGAGTATTGGAGATTGTTAATCATAAGGACTAATAAGCCAAACTCTATTTATTTGAGCACAAGACTAAAGCATTGCCTATCCGTTTTAATCTCAAGCCCAGATAAATCACAAATGGCAACATCAACCACACTACGTTTAATAATATAGATTTAACAGGCAAACTAGAACTGACAGCCCTATACATAAAATGTCAAACCTTCGGTGGTACATCTAATTTCCATATAGATGAGAAAGGAAAAGAGGTACTTGAACTAGAAGATCCAGAAGCAGTAACATGATTTAAATGCTTGAAAGCAAAATGATATCCAGACTTAATTAAGTAAAGTAGATACCACTCGTATTCCTGTAAGCCAGAACAGGAAGAAGAGGATCTAAATCTGCAAAAGAAAAGGAAACCAAATTAGACAATTAAATCAAAAGGATTTGGAAACCAAAATATGTGTAAACAGAATCAAAATATTTACAAACATATCAAACACAATTACCGTGTTTGATCTGCTCTTCATTGTAAACACAATATAAATAGTGTACAGAGCATCAGAAATAAACAAGCAGAAAATTATTCAATTCCTTTCACTAAAATCCTTTATTTCTAACATGGTATCATAGCTGGCTGTTATTAGCAATCTGTAAAGCTCATCACATATCGAATTCTTACCTGAAAATGGCAGAGGAAACAACTGCCTCATCAACCAAAACAAATGGAACAGGGGAAACCAGCAACCCCTTAAGCCTGAGTCAGCTTCTGGAAATTATCCAGAACATCAACCTCACTCAAAAACCAACCGAAAGTAGTAACAACCAACCAGTTTTGATTTCAACCAAATTAAACAACTAGAATTACATAATCTGGTCTAAGCTTATGAGCTTAGCCATCCGGGATAGGGGTAAGCTTAATCACATCACTACTTACCCTCCCCTTCAGACAGATCCAAAATACCTTCTGTGGGTTCAGAACGATTCTGTCGTCATCACATGGATTATCGAGAACATAGAACATGATCTCATCCATCAATATATCAATTATATAACAACAAAAGACTTATGGGAGGCGATTGAGGAAACTTACAGTAATGGAGCAGATTCAATACAAACCTTTGATCTTATGGTAAGATCAAATAATCTGAAACAAGGCGAGCAAACCCTATGTAGTGTCTAGAAGATGTAGCTATCTTTAATAAACTGCAACAAAATAACATGTTGTTGTATCAATTTTTGGCTGGAGTGAAATCAGTTTTCGACGCAAATCGAAGAGATCTGCTCAAACAGTCTCCTCTTCCTTCTGTAGAGAGGGCGTACCTTAGAAGGGAAGCCATGAGACGAGAGATTATGAGCGAGGGACAGTTGCCATCATAGGGAGAATTTCCCTCTAGCGTGGGAAACAGTTTAGTTAGCCGGTCAGATTCGGCTAGAGGGCCAGATCATCATCCCGGCGGGACAATCGTGACAAATAACAACTGAAGTGTACCCACTGTGGTGGATCCAGACACACCAGAGACGGGTGCTTCAAGCTAATTGGGTACCCGGACTGGTGGACAGAAAATAAGAAGAAGGGAAGCCGAGGCACAGCAGCTACAACGACGGCGGGCGATCATATGACCACCGACGCCGAAGGCAACACGCCATACAGAAAAGGGGAGGCCATAGAGACAAACAAGGAAGGTCCAAAATAGAGAAGGGAGAGAGACAGAGGAAGAGCAATGGACGAGAAAGGAATAGGAACAGGCGGCGGTAATGGAGGTTTGGAGGAAACGAAAATAAGCTTAGGGTTAGAGGGAAAATTACCAAAAGACCCCTCAAACCCTAGCTTATATGAACAGAACCCCTCAGACTCTAAATGTCTAAATTATGGACCCAATACTTCTAAAATTGATCTATTAAGTCTTGACAGTTTTAAAATTGTACAAAAAGGGTCCCATTTAAATAAAAATCTCCAAACTGCCTATATAACTTCTGTTGACTTTTCCAAGAAAAATGGAAAGTGGATACTGGACTGTGGAGCAACAGACACTATGTCCTATGACTATAGTGATTTCAAATCTCCAATAAAGCCTCATAAATCCCTTATTCAGACAGCTAATAGAGGTTTTTCTCAAGTAAAAAGGGCAGGGATTGTTGCTATTACCCATTCTCTCAAAACTTACCAAGTGCCTCTATGTTCCAGGCCTTTCTTATAATTGTTGTCTATTAGTCATGTAACAAAGGAACTCAATCGTAATGTCCTAATGCATCCTACGTTCTGTATTTTACAGGATATTCAGACTGAGAAAATCATTGGTCGTGATTCTGAACACAATGGGCTGTATTATGTTGATGAAGTGGGCCAACACGGTATCGTATCGTTTGCTCACGGAATAGTGGATCGTCAAGCCTAACTATAACACCGGCGTCTGGGACACCCATCACCTGGGTACCTCAAACTCCTCTTATCAAAACCTTCAATTTGATATATTCATTTGTTTTATTTGATGATTGAAATGTTATTTGTAAAAAATTATTGAAAAGGTCCTTTCACTTTTGAAGAAAATAAAAATTTTTACAGTGGCTAGTATATAAAACCATTGTTTATATAGTGACAAACATATAAAACCTTATTTTATATATATGTTCATATACTTATATTGATTTATATATTAGTCAGTATACAAAATAATCATTTATAGAGACCAATATATAAATATCAATTTTTACATATTAGTTGTTTGATAATATACTGATTTATATTGTTTGTTTAAATACAAATTTTTATATTGTTGCTCCCATTAATAATTAGAATTAAATTGTTGTTCCCATTAATAATTAGAATTAAAACATATAAATAATAAATAATTTAATAAATATTTATATACTTACACTGATTTATATATATATATATATATTTATTTTCATTATATAAAATCAATATTTATATACTAAATTTGCATGTTATATACTTATAATTATTTATTATATACTCATTAGTATATAAAATGATATATCAATTAATATATAAATATAAATTTTTACATATTAATTATTTATTTATATACTGATTTATATATTATTCATTATATAAATCTTATATTATATATTGACCAGAATATAAATATTAATTTTTATATAGAAATTGTTTTATTTATATACTTATTTATATAGTAGTAAGTATGTAAATTCGAAATTTATACAGTAGTTAGTATATATATTTGATATTTATATAAGAATTATTTATATAATAATTAATATAAAAATTTAAAATTTATATAGTGATTAATATATAAATTTGATATTTATATAATAATAATAATTTTGTATTAAAAAAATACAGATTTCAAAATTTGATATTTAGCGAATTTCTGAAAGAATTTGGTATTTACTAATGATTATGTTTGAAAATCTGGGTGAAGTTATAAATTTCAGTTTATTACAAATTTTAATTACTATTCTTTTTCTGAATGTCCAAATTAAAGACAACCAATAGAAATTACAAGCTTGGTTCAAAAAATACAATTAACAAGCTGCATAGCCTAATTTCTGTACAAATAAGACAAATATAACCCTTAAACTATTGCTTCATGGATCAGCGACATCGAAAAGTAAAATGGGTACTTTGGTCATTTCATATACGAGTGCCCTTAATCGATCCATTTTTTTCGTATATTACATCTTAGTTAATATTCCCTAAAATATATTCTCTCTAAGACTAATAAGATTTTTTTTTTGTTTGGGGGGCAAATCCCTCCTTTTCGTTGTTCATATTCACTTTCTCTTCATCGCTATAAATAAAATTCCAACAAAAACCTCTAACAATAACCAAATTTCAAAATGTAAACCGAGCTGTTTCTCTTTTTCCTTTGTATTAATCTTTATTTATCAGCTCCACTTCCTAGCCCTGATTGTATCTAATTTTTCATTTGATTATCTATTTGTTCCAATAATTAGTTTTCCTTAATCATCTCTCTGCACCACTTCTTCCTTGAGTGAAGGAAACTGGGTTTGGTTGAGCTGAGCATAAGTAAGAAAATGAGGAAAATAGAAGAAAAGATCTTCTTATTCTTTCTATTAGATCTTATAATTGTTACATTTCAATGCTGGGGTACTTTGCATGATTGTTGTTTATGGCCTTTTTTCAGTTTTCTGGTCTTCAATTCGATTGCTGGCTGACTTTGTGAGTTTAATTTTGGTAGGTTCAATTTAATAGTTGAAAAATTTTATCTACTTTGTAGCTTGGTGGAATGGTTTCTCAGTTGGAATATTTGTTAATTAGGTTTTTTCCTTATGATGTTAGTTCTGTTGATTTAATCAATCATTAGTAGTAGCATTTGAGTAATCCTTTATAATTTAAGTTTCATGTTCATGTATCCTGAGTTTAAGCATGTTTATGACGATTATTTTCTTTTTCGTTTCATTCCTGTATTGATTTTATTTTTATGATTCATTTTTAGATTATGGTAACATTTTGTTTGCATACTGTGGTTTATGTAGAATGCTTAATCTGCTACTTTTGTCTATAAATGTAACATCTGTAATGTGGAATCCATGAACAAGTGCTTACTTTCTCAGATTTTGCTAAAAGAAATGGACTTCCGGAAATGTGCATCTTCTATTAGTAAGGCACCTTTAACTACTTCGAATGATGTGATGGTGGAGGAGACTCATTTTGAACAACAAGAGAGGAATGAGATAGGTGTGGATCTTAGAGAAGTTTACTTTCTGATTTTACATTTTCTATCTTCTGGGCCTTGCCAAAAGAGTTTCAAGCAAATTTGGAATGAGCTTTTGGAACACAAGCTTCTACCAAGAAGATATCATGCCTGGTATTCAAGAAGTGATGCACGCAGTGAAATTGAGGGTGATGATGGTGTCTCGCTTCCGTTAACTTACGAAAAATTGGTCAATAGGTGTGCATGTTCATCTTTTCCCCCCTTTTCTGGTTATAATAAGCAGGATTCTTCAGTGTCACATTATTTAATATATTTTAAAATCCAGTCTATATGGTCCTTAGACATATTGTCAATATGTCACTTATTATTTGCATGTTTTCCAACAATTATCAATTGAAAATTGAATGATGGTATTGTTAGAACATGATTGCCCGCCTTTCACACCGGTTCAAACATGACTCATGAGTATAAACAGCTTGCTTCTGTTAAAAAACCCTGTAAGCACAAAACCAGTTGGATTTCTTATTAAAATCAGTCAAACTATGCAACTTCATTCGAAATTGCATATATTTTACTGTGCAATATAAAGTTATTTACTTAGTTTTTTATGCATAATAAATTTGGTTGCCACATATTTTTGGTTTTGTTTATTTAATTTTTGAAATTATGAAAGCCTTATGAAAACCAATGGTTCAACCTTTGTAATGTTATTCACAAAATTTTTGTTTGCTACAGTTTCAGAAGATTAGTTGGCCTCTAGAAGCTTTTTGCCTTTTCCCCTCTTTCAATATAATGCTGCTCTTTGTATTTAGAAGTCAGCAAATGTTTGTACTGTTGGTGCTTCCATGTATACTTTTAGAAATTGATCAACTTTAGAGTCTCTCTAATAATAAACTACAATGTAAGCATCAGAATTATTCTGAGCGAAGAATTCCCATTCATGGTTTGGTCATCCTTCAATCAAGTGAAATTGAGTACCTGTCAGTCTTGTTAAAAAAATATGGATAGCAAGATTCAAATAGTTGAATTGCAGTCGAGGAAAGGGCTTGTCAAGTGCAAGCTCAATGTCCTTATATTTCAGTGCTATGGAAAATCTATTTGCTACAAACTGTAATTTGGTTTGCTTTATGCTTTAAATATTATGTTAGTTGATCGTGTTGCATTTTTTTACCATTTACCTGAATGGATAATAATGGGCATCTATCGTCTTACTATTTGCATAACTACCAGGTATTCTCATATTGAGAAGGATCATTTGGTAAAGCTTCTGAAGCAAATGCTGCAGCAGATTGCCCCTCCTGCGCTTTGTAAGGTTCGAGACATTGCACCAAATGCAGCTGCTGTTCCTACATTACTGGGATCTGGTTCTTTTTCGCTTCTAGATTGTATGTAATTCAGAAATACCATAAGTTTTATGAAATTATGTTTTCAAGTGAATGCTAGCAACATGCTCTTCTACTCTATTTGCTTTTTTTTCCTCCATCAATTTACCTTTTCCATATAGAATTGTGCACCTTAGAGGCTATAGGGGTTTGCATTGCTAATGAGTTGGTTTTTTTCCTGAATGTGTACTTTATTATTCTGTTTTTATCATCTAATGCTTTCTATGTGAATAAGAAGTGCTTCTTACTTTCTCACGGTTACTTTGTATTTGTAAGCACCTTTGGAGCAAAAATGTGGCCTGATTCTCAGCAAGCATAAGCTTCTCTGTCATGCATTACTTTTACTTATTTTTTAGTTTCTTTCAGAGATCTAATCTTTCTATGCCTCTCCTCTGCTCAAGTCCATTTTCAGAATTTTTTTTTTTGTTGCCCAAACTTCCTTTAATGGTCATCCTCTTTTCAGGTGATAAAAGTGTGGATAAGCAAGTTGAGCCTCTGCCTGCGCACCTGCGTTGGCCTCACATTCAGGCTGATCAGGTGCATGGTTTAGGATTGAGGGAGATTGGAGGAGGTTTTGCCAAGCATCACCGAGCCCCATCTATTCGTTCTGCATGCTATGTGATTGCTAGGCCTTCGACAATGGTGCAGAAGATGCAAAACATTAAGAAGTTGAGGGGACACCGTGATGCTGTCTATTGTGGTATGGTTTTGCCATGCTTTGAACTTGTGTATTGGTATTGTGGTCTTTCTGCATTTCTTCTTTATATGATATTGATATTTGGGAGCATACTTACAAAATATATTTTAGGCTGAAGCTTCATTAGTTGCCTTTTGATGTACTAGTCTTTCTCCCTCTTATATTCAGCATGCATTTAGTTAGTAGAGGTTTTCTTCTTTTATATATTTGTTTTGTTTTCATAGACGAAAAAAAGAAGTTTTTTTTTGGGTTGAGGGGTGGGTTTGTGTTAGCTGGCGGTTATGTTTGGTAGTGTCTTTTAAAAATTCTTCAAATGTAGGTCCTTGTCACTATTGGTATCACAGATTAAAACATCTCTCTTCTTGGAAAGATGAATAATAGATGAAATATGTTTTTTGTGTACAAAAATCTGCCAATCTGGTTAGTGATTTCATTGCCATGCCACTTTTATGCTAAATTCCATGTTGCCATATTTGTTTGAATAATTTTAACGGGCACGGGTTTGAAATGATTTTGCCTGTGTCTGTAGCTATATTTGATCGTTCAGGGAGGTATGTAATTACCGGTTCAGATGACCGTCTTGTCAAGGTTTGGTCAATGGAAACTGCATTTTGCTTGGCAAGCTGCCGAGGGCATGAAGTGAGTTCAGATTGCATATGCAAAAATAATGTTATTTTAGGTGAAGCATTTTACATTATTTATTTCCTTTCTATTTTAACCTCATTTTCCTGTGCATGCTATCAAGGGTGATATTACAGACTTGGCTGTAAGTTCAAACAATGCTTTAGTGGCATCTGCTTCAAATGATTTTGTTATCCGAGTAGTAAGAATTTCCTTCTTCACTTTTAAGTTTGTTTGTTCTATGTTGTTGATAACTTTATAGGTACATGAAAAAAAAAAAAAAAAAACTGTTCCTTATAATCTCTCTCTCTAGGGAAAAAAAAGTTAAAAACCCTTTACTCTGGGATGTTGCTTAAAATTTTGGTTGTTGCTGAAAATGATTTTTTTTTTGTTAATTTACGCAAATAAAATATTGTTTAATTAAATACTGCACAATGTTTGCTTTTGTTTTCTTCCCTTCGCTTCAATCTCTCTCCATTCACTTATCTCCTACATCACCATCGATCATTTCCACTGAGGCTCTAGGCTGGGTCTCTATGAGAGAAATCTTGAGTTCTTGTAAATATGGTTTCATGGCCACACTCATAGTCAAGGAGCTTGTGGCCAATAATTGAATTTTGAATTTCTGTTTTCCTTTTCAAAATTGATACATTCGGAAGTAAAAGTTATCTATCTTCATTTTTTTGTCAAATCAAGAAAAATAAGGTCCATTTGATACGTTTGGAAGTAAAAGTGAACTTATCTTCATATTTTTGTCAAATCAAGAAAAATAAGGTTTTGGTTTTTTGTAGACTAGCAGTTTTATTATCTGAATATTGGGTACAAAGCGTGTATACTTTTGATTATACTTTTACCTTATTTATCTGTTTTTGTTGAGCTGTCCAACAATGTTACCAGATCTAAGTAGAGTATTTTATTAAAACTAAAGGGATGAGTGGGAGGTTTGTGATGATTTGGTAAAGCAGAATGTGATCTGTTAGCGATTGGTTAAAAAAATATTGATACTGAGAATTCCAAATGTTGGCTTAAATTGTTGCAACCTCAAAAGTTGAGGGTATAGTATCAAATTAAAAGATATCCTTAGAGTGAAAAGTATGTGAAGAAAAGGATTCTTTGATTATTTGACTCCTTTTCTGGGGTCTTCTGCAGTGGCGCTTGCCAGATGGATTGCCCATATCAGTCTTGCGGGGACACACTGGAGCTGTTACGGCTATTGCATTTAGTCCCAGACCTAGTTCTCTGTACCAGCTTTTATCGTGAGTTCTGCTTCTCAAATTAATTTTTGGTTATTGCTTCTATTGCTCTATTATATTAGTTGATCGATGATTTGACCAATTTAAAACTGGAAAATTAAATTTTTTTAAAGTCCTTTTTCATATTTAAGTATGAAATATAAGTCACCTATTATTTTCTTCTCGTGATACTTAGAAGTTCTCTCTGAAATCTTTGCAATGAGATGTCATGATAGCGTAGGCACTAACACATCTCACAAATGGATGGCATTAATAATTTAATTCCTGATTAATTTATAATAAGATCATGGTTCTTTTATTTTGTGAATTTGTGCACCAATCATAGGCAGATTGCTTGAAATAATTTTGATGTGGTCTAGTGGTCACTTTTGCCTGTCTTTTTTATTTGCTCAAATCCATAATCAATTCCCTTTTAGAATTCCTTGTGCATTTTTAAATATTCTATTAATATTTGTAGGTCATCGGATGATGGAACCTGTCGAATCTGGGATGCTAGATATTCCCAAAATGTTCCACGAATTTATGTACCAAAACCTTTAGATGCTGTTGCTGGTCAGTTGATTTCCTATTCCTTTGTTTGGCATAGTCTGCAAATGGGTACAGCAGTACTGATTTGGATAACTTCTGCAGGTAAGTACATTGGTTCATCCAGTAATGGACCCTCATCAAGCAATGTTCCATCAGGCAATCAGATCTTATGTTGTGCTTTCAATGCCAATGGAACAGTCTTTGTCACTGGTAGCTCGGACACTCATGCAAGGGTTTGTTAAATCAACTCAGAATATTTTTTTTTTAATCTCTTACAGCAGTACTTAAATCCTATAATGCTAGTTTGATATCTTCATCAAGAACCCAATAATTGCAGGTTTGGAATGCCTGCAAAGTTAATGCAGACGAGTCAGATCAACCGATTCATGAGATGGATATATTGTCTGGCCATGAGAATGATGTCAATTATGTTCAGTTCAGGTTAGTGTCTCTTTCTTAGTAGGTGAGTTTTCCTTTAAAAAGTCTAATTAAGCTATTCTGCTTCTGTTGCAGTGGCTGTGCTGTGGCTTCAAGATCTTCATTGTCCGACACTTTAAAGGAGGGGAATATCCCGAAATTTAAGAATTCCTGGTTTGTTATACATTCTGTTTCCATATAATTCAATTCTCCTTTAATCCTCCCATGTCTCTTTTTTTTGGGTGTTTATGCACAAAATCAATTTTCTGCTCTTCAAAAATGTAACTGGTCACTTATCACTTGAATTTGAAACACATTGTACTCAGGTTCTGTCATGACAACATTGTTACCTGTTCTCGTGATGGTAGTGCAATTATATGGAGGCCTAGATCACGTAGATCCCATGTGAGACCCTCTATCAAGTTGCTTGTTATTGTTTTTCATTGTCTGTGGCTTTGTTGGAGTCATATTTTTCCTTCTTTTTTTTTTTTTTTCAGAATAATCTTACTTCCATCTGCTCTTTAACATTTGAAATAGAGCTAAATTCAATAATGTACCTCTGAGAATCTGAATGAACTTATCTTATAATCCATTATCTTCTTAGGGAAAATCTGTACGTTGGACAAAGTCATATCATCTCAAAGTTCCACCTCCCCCCTTGCCTCCACAACCTCCCCGGGGAGGGCCTCGGCAGAGGATTCTTCCAACTCCTCGTGGTGTTAATATGATTATATGGAGTTTGGATAATCGCTTTGTGCTTGCAGCTATAATGGGTAAATAATTTTAGCAACTAGCTTGTCTTGAATGTGTTGTTCTATTGATTTGAATGTGTCTTATTTACATATCGCATTGTGTTATTGTTACTTCGAACATCGTTTTCCCATATTTACTTTCTTTTTGAACTAGATTGATAGAGTAATCTGTTTTGCAACTTGAAGTGTGAATTTAAGATTGCTTGAGGTTGGAAAACAAATGAATGCATGGGATTTTGTGAGAACTGGGGCTTGCAAGAGTAAGATGACTGGTCAGCTTCAATACAGGAAAACCTCAGAACCATAGAAATGAAATCTGGAAAACTGGTTTCTCCTAATAGTTTTTTGCAAATGTAGATCCTGGTCTAGTTGATTGAGAAAAATTGATTCCTAGTTCCCATCTGCTTATAATCAACTCACTGATGTACCTGAATCCTCAAAGTTGTGTCGCTTAAAATTTGTCTTCACCTTTTTGTGTCCAACTGCTTCTAATTTATGCAGATTGTAGAATCTGCGTCTGGAATGCAGCTGATGGTAGCATCGTCCATACTCTTACTGGTCACACTGCATCAGTAAGTCTTTTGTTTGTTTCTCGAGTCATATCATTTAACTATTATTCCAATTTTATTTCTGTCTATCCTACATATTCCTGCCTATTTTACATCACTGTTGATGGCTTTGAAATTATAAGTTGCCTTAAATTGTTTCTGTATCATCTATAGTTTGGCATTAGAATTTTATTTTATTTTACTCAAAGATTGATAGCATTGATCAATGATCATTGACTCTTTGGCAGTCCTATGTGTTGGATGTTCATCCTTTCAACCCACGGATAGCTATGAGTGCCGGGTATGATGGAAGGACAATAGTTTGGGATGTATGTTTCTGGTTCCATAATTTTTTAATGAGCTACTGTGCTGATTGTGTCTTCTGCTTATATAACGCTATGGTGTGATATATATATAGATATGGGAGGGCGTACCTATTCACATCTATGAAATTGGACTAGGGCGTTTCAAGTTAGTTGACGGGAAGTTTTCTCCGTAAGTGATGATTCTTTTGCTGTTTTGTTATAATGTTTATCAAATACCCTTTTTTTCCCCCTTACAACTTGGTTATTTCAGCTATTGCATGTAGATATCTTGGTTAGAATTCCTTCCTCTTGATTGATTATTCACTCGTTTGATTCTTGGTTTTGATGATGTTGGCTTTGATTTTCCTTTTCTATTTCTCATTAAAGGGAGAATTCTATGTCAGTTTACTCCACAATTTTCTTGTAATCTATAGCACTTTTTTCAAATTATTAATAATAATTTATTTTTGCTGTTCAGAAAAAAAAAAAAAAAGGATTGCATGTTTCTTTTGCTAATTAATTTGGAACTGCATACTCTGCTATAATAAAATCTGGGTTATATCTTTTACCAACTAGCTCCCGAGTCATATGATTCTTCCTCCTTGATAAAGGTGTCCTTGGATCATTTTCTGCCACCCAAAGATTTTGTCTATATTACAGCTGAGTATGAACTTGTCACTTCAATACACAGAGATGGTGGAGGGAGAGTTCATGTTGAGATACACATTTGGATGTAATTCCTTGGTTCCTCATGCTCCATGTCAGTCATTTAGCTTATATGCTTGGTTCCTTTGCATATAGTGTCTTTTGTGGCAGTGTTTACAATTTGTTTATAACTAGCTGTGAGTCATGGAAAACAATTTCTTCTATTGCTTTCTGACAAAGCAGAAAATACGTTTTCAGTTGCTTTAGATAGCAAATGAGCTATTGTCCTGTAATTGGTTTTCAGTTAATGATTCTATATGAACTTCAAGAGATGATGGATAATTGTTATTATTATTATAGACACTGATGTGTTATATGCATAGGCATTGGCTTTAAAGATATACTTCTGGATTGTGTGGTGCAGATATACCTTCTTTTCTTGCTTTCTGCCAAATGTTGTCAAGCTGTTGGGAAGTTTGACATATTTAGCTCTTCACACTGTTCACTTTCCCAGGACCATTAAATTGCTAGTTGATACCTAATTGCATTTTCGTTTTCTGGTTTTGTCAATTTATCTCATGGATAATCAAGTCTCTTAGTTATTCCCCGATTTTGGTAAGGCATTTTCTCTGTCCTGTAGGGATGGAACATCAATAATCCTTTCAGATGATGTTGGGCAGATACATTTGCTAAACACAGGTCAAGGGGAGTCCCAAAAGGATGCCAAATATGATCAGGTCTGAGGAATTTCTGTATTTATTTATTTGATGCCATGAGCATGTTATTTAAATGCTGGTCTATATTTTATACTCTGCAGTTCTTTCTTGGGGATTATCGACCCCTTATGAGGGATGCTACTGGAAATGTTCTTGACCAGGTTGGTTGGTTGCAATTTATTATTTCTTTCATTGCAGTTGCTTTCAATGGGCATGAATCAATGTTGGTTATTGTCTAATTGAGCAGAGAATAAAACATAAAGCAATTCAGTCTTTGTAATATGCTAGTAAAGATAAATTCTGCTGCATATGTTAATCTTGCTAGTTGCAACAAACATTTTAAAGTCAAATAACACCATTCTATTTATGAGTAGAATTGATAAGAATTTATTCTCAAAAAAAAAAAAAAAAGAATTGATTTATATTTGGGTTTTAAACTATTGAAGGGGTCAATCCTCCAAGGTAACCTAGGGTATGGATTTGTCACAACTTGAGACTGTAATACTTCTTGTCTTCTATTCCTTGAGAGAAAAGCCAAATAGTGTTTATTATCAAAACCTTTACTTCTTTGAATCCTAATCATTCATCTTTTTCATGCATACCAATTTCAACTATAAAATGATACTAAACAAGAGAACTGACGTTTTTGTAAGGTTTTTTATTTATTTATGTTTTTTGTTTGGGTGGGTGGGTGGGGGGGTTGTCTCGGATCTTTTGTTTGCTTATCTGTTGTTAACTTGAGATCACTTGTGATGCAGGAGACACAACTTCCTCCACATCGTAGGAATATTCAAGATCCAGTTTGTGATTCCAGTATGTTTGTTAAATAAGCAAGATTATTTGAGATGTTTTCTGATGTTGTAGATCTCTGAAATTTAAGATTCATTGGTGCATTCTAGGTATGATTCCATATCCAGAACCTTACCAGACTGCGTTCCAGAAGCGTCGACTTGGTGCTCTTGGAATCGAGTGGCAGCCTCCATCTATAAAATGTGCCGTTGGTCTTGATTTCAGTTTAGGACTGGATTATCAAATGCCCCCTTTGGAAGATCTGGACAGAATGATTGAACCACTCCCAGAGTTTTTGGATGCCATTTACTGGGAACCAGCAGAGATCGAAGTCCTAAGTGATGACAATGATTCAGAGTATAACGTTGCAGAGGAGTGTACCAGTGAAGGTGAGCAAGGTAGTTTTTGTTACAGCTCTGCCAGTGATCCAGATTGTAGCATGGAGGACAGTGACAGAGAACATAGTCAGAGAGATGGCCTTCGCAGATCTAGAAGAAGCAAACACAAAGCCAAAAAGGTGCTTCATCTATACCAATCCATTATTTGCATCCCATAACTTTTCAAAAGATAACTAAAATATCATCATGTGTTACTGTTTCTAGATTGAGTCCTCTGGGAGGCGTGTCAAGAAGAGGAATTTGAATGAGCAGGACAGGTCTACTTTTGGAAGTACAGGAGCTAAGAAATTAAAAAATGGCCAGAAAGTCACTAAGAGGAAATCTTCAAAGACAAAGTCATCGAGACCTCAGCGTGTTGCTGCACGTAATGCTCTAAATATGTTCTCCAAAATTAGTGGAACATCTACAGAAGGAGATGATGATGACGACTCGGAAAATTTTACATCAAGCAGTGAATCAGTGCTGCAAGATTTAAACACTCAAAGCAATGCATCTTGTAAGTACTTGCAGAATATGCCAGAGAGAGATGGTTTAGAAAGTATTGCTGAACCTCCCAAATTCCCTGAATCTCAATCAAATTCTGGCGTCAAGAAGAAACTAGTATTGAAGTTATCATTGCGTGATACTAAAAAGCCTACATCTCCAAAAGACAGCGTAATCAATTTGGAGAGACAGAATAATCAGATGAATCTATCACTGACATTTCTACCTGAAACCGGGTCCCAAAATCTGGGGTCATCCTCTGACATGCTTGGTGTGGAGCTGTCCCAAAACCAGCATAGAGTCCACAATACTGGTGCAGGGTATCTTCAAAGTGTAGAGGATGACGCGACTGAATCTGCTGGTGAAAATGGATGCAAAATCAGATGGGGAGAGGTTAAGATTCGGACATCCAAGTATCCTAGACTAGGAGATGTGATGCCAGGTGATGCATTTGTTGGATTAAAGTGTGATGCATACAAGGAAAGTAGAATTAATGACAATGGGTATGTTAATTCTGGAATCTTTTGTACATCTTTTCATGTGAAAATTTGTAATGATGGACTGTGCCATTGCAGGGATGAGCAGTTTGAAATGGATCATGATGGTGCAAGAACTGAAATAAGTCAATACAATGCTAGAATTGAAGCAAGTGAAAATGGTGCTTCTGCAAGCCCTTTGAATAGAGCTCCTGATGAGGGAGACAAAAATTTGTCTGAATATAAGGACAGAAATTTTGATTCAACGGAAGCAAGTGAATATGCTGATGAAAACTCGTCTCAGGGATTGAAAGAAAACCCTAAACTACCTAGATTTAAAATAAAAACAAAAGGAAGTTTGAAGGGTCTGCAAACTCCTTCCAACCAAACGGTTATGAGAGCACTGGATAATGCAGAGCAAGATATTGTTGATGTAATGTCTGAAAGTCCCCCTTACCGAGAGCAGAATGAACTTGGAGAGCAAGCAAAAATTGAAGGTTCTAGCAGATCAATTTCTTTGCATGAGGGTTGTGACAGTGGAAAGTCACATAAGACCAGGGTCAATCTAGAACATTTGGATCGTGTTGAGGAAGAAAATTCTTCAGATGCCATACGAAGAACCAGATCAATGAAGATGAAGGCAACTACAAGGGAGCCAGATGGTGTGAATCATACCTTGAGAATGAAAGTGCGCCATAAATTGGTTGGTTCATCAAATAATGAGAGTATTAAGCCCCAACCTGAAGAAAGGATGGTTAGTTCTCGAATTACATTACGATCATCGTCCACTAGAAACAGCCAAGCCAAAAATGACTTAAAATATTTGATTCAAAGTTTCCCTGAGAGGAAACTGTCATGGCTTATTTTGTCAAAACATGAAGATGGCTACCGTTACATCCCTCAGCTGGGTGATGAAGTAGTGTATTTGATTCAGGTATTTTGTAGTTTTTCTCTTGATGATGGTTTGTGCTTCTTTCAATCCTTAGGTCTAAGATATCATCCAAATTGCCATTTTGACCATTTATAATTGAATTTTGGTTTTTTAGGGCCATCAAGAGTATATTGAATCAACTGTTTCACCAGAAAAAGGTCCTTGGAGTTCAATACACCTTAGTGCTGTTGAAATTTGCAAGGTTGAAAGCCTTGCTTATGCCCCATATCCAGGTTCTGGGGACAGCTGCTGTAAAATTATTCTCAAATTTACGGATCCTTCGTCTCGAGCATATGGTAAATCATTCAAGTTGACCTTGCCTGAACTGATCAATTTTCCTGATTTTGTTGTTGAGAAAACACGGTATGATGCTGCTATCAGCAGAAATTGGAGTCTCAGAGATAAATGCCTTGTGTGGTGGAGGAATGAGAATGGTGAGGATGGTAATTGGTGGGATGGGAGAATTTTCTCTTCCGATGCAAAATCTAGTGACTTTCCTGACAGCCCTTGGGAGAGATACACTGTACGCTACAATACCGATCCCCATGAAACCCATCGACACAGTCCGTGGGAACTGTTTGATCCAAAAGTGCCATGGGAGCCCCCTCATATTGGTTATGAGATCAGCCAAAAGCTGCTAGCTTCTTTTGATAGATTAGAAGAGTCCATGAGCCGGAATCAGGTATGTTACTGCATACCCGCCCCGCCTCCCCACTTTGCTTTCCTTGTTGGTTAAATTTTGTAAGAAATGTTCTTCTAAAAGTAAAGTGAATCTGACCTTATGATATGGGATAATGTGGAAAGCTTTTCATTGTGTTTTTGATATATTATTCTCCAAATATCTCAGGATCAATATGGATTCCAAAAATTGAATGAAGCTTCTCATAAATTGGATTTCTTTAACAGGTATTATCCCGGCTCCCCTTTTTTTCGGTTTTGTTTTGTGAATATTTTGGTCTATGATGGAAGTAAATATGGATTATGTATTTTGTGGAGACTTTGAAGAAACCACCTTCTCTTAGTAAAAATATGTGAGAATTGTGAATGTACAAATTCCAAGCCAATTATACATTGTTCAGATTGGTAGATGATAATGGTTAACGGGCATTTGCATATTCTTAATGTAATGATAGTAGCTTTTTTTTTTAACCCCGTTTCTGAAAGCAGCTTTGAAATTTTCATTGAGTGTTTTGTGATAAATCTTACTCCTCGCGATCTTTGGTTCTTTCTTGCAGATTTCCAGTTCCTCTATGTCCGGAAATTATTAAATCAAGGTTAGAAAACAACTATTACCGGAGCATAAAAGCAGTGAAGCATGATGTAGAAGTGATGATGGAAAATGCTCACTCCTATTTCGCAGCAAATGCTGATCTATCAAACAAGATGAGGCGACTATCTGATTGGTTCTCGAAGAAACTATCAAAACTGTGAGTCATTGCAATAGATTTTTTTTCTTATAAGAATTAATTTTTTTAACGATTTCCATTTCATGCTCACTGGTCCAATTTTTTGCAAATGAATACTCCTTAACTGGACTTCACAAGCAATCCTTGATGGAACTTGAAAGAGAGCTGTTGTAATCCATGTTATGGCATGTTACTCTGTGTATAGCATTGCTGACAAGTCTTCAAAAAAGAAAGAGAGAAGAATTAATCTTTACCACTGGTTTCAGGTTTACAAGTATTATTTTATTATTATTATTATTATTATTAGTTCTAATTTTTCATGTGTTTTGATTAAATTTTAATTTTGTAAATTTTCTCCATTACGAGGATACATTTTTGATATTTGCTCAATTCAACTCATGATATTTGCACAGATGGTGATAGGGGTGTGCGAAAAATCTGGACCGAACCTGTCGGGTTTTCCAAGGTTCGGATTGGCCCAGGTTTCATATATGGTTTGGGCACGGTCTGATATTTTGGAAAATTTCAGATTTCTGGAAACCCAAACCCGATCTGCACCCGAAAACCCGTTGATGTCCTGAGTTAAACCTAAAATCTAAAATGCATCTCCTCCTCCCTGTCGTCCAAAGAACGCAGAAACAATAACAAAGCAAAGAATCAAACAAAACAAAAACCAGTTGTGCAGTGTCTTACCAGATAAGGATTAAAAAAAACTTCACAATTAAACTGGATTAGCGTGAGCTATATCTGAATTTTTCTTGTACAAATTCAGCAACTTAACTAGATGTAAACCCATCAAAATTTTTACCGAAAGGTAATAAATTTTTCACAAAAACAACAGATCCATTCATATCTAAACTACAGAAGCAAAAATTAATATGGAAAGAAAGCAAATAAAAATAATATTAAATTAGAAAAGAAAATAAAAAGAAGCTGAAACTATATGGTTTTTAGCAGGCAATGAATGATTTATTACAAGCCTTCCAAACTGATAATATTGATTTGCTTACTAACTTGAAGCATATTTTGATTCAGAGTATGTTGAGGACCTCGCATCTCTGTAACTCCATATCGGCGAGGCTTCTCTGGTCGATCTTCGTCGTCCTCAAAGTTCTTCCATGGATAATAAACTGACATTTCTTCTTCTTCTTCTCTGCAAATAGTCGCAAAATGGGGATTTTGTTTCTGCGATTTTTACTTTCAATGATGGAATGGATAAGCTAGAACTTTTTTGTTTTTAGGCTAATGAGTTTTAGAAGTATGGAGCAGCATCTGGAAATTGTGATATTAAATTTTGGTTGGGTCTGTCGGATCAAACCGACCCGACCTTGGACTAAACCCGTACTGACTAGCAACAAGGTTAGGTCCGGTCCATGTTCTTGCATATATTTTGGGTTTGGAGTCGAACCGACCCGTGAACGTCCCTAAATGGTAAGTGTGCATGACTATCAGTTATTACTGGATATGCAATTTAAATTTTATTTTAAAAACGGTAATGATAATAAAATTATTGGAACTCGTTTCAGTAAGTTTAGATCAATATGAAATAATCAAAATGCTTCAAATTCTGTCACCACTTACATGCCAATAGGCCTAAATTAGGTTTAGTAACTTAAGGTTTATTAAAATAAATATTTATGTAAGCACGTTAATTTATGGTTGAGTATTTCACGTTCAGTGTTTAAATTAAAAATCTGAATTCGTTAGAAGATGACTATTATGTGGGTTCCCTTCCCTTTGTGAACTGCAAGAACAATGAAAACTCTTTTCTGGAAAAATGGGGAATTAAGGAATTCTACTTTCAAAATCCGAGCAGAATGTTAAATTTAGTAATGTAGTTTCTGCAATTTTGAGCAATCCATGAAGTTTCTGCATATGCTGTGCTGCAAAGCTTCTATAAATTTAGATGTCTCCTTCCTGTTGCTTACAGATATCTTCATTTGTTTTGTATGCATCTAATCATGGCTTCAACAAGATTGGCTATATCAATTTTGCTGGTATCAAGAATAGAATTCAGTAAGTAACCCTTGTACATCATTAGTTTTAAATTCAATTTGGATCAAAATGCCCACTAAGAAAACACGAATATCTAGCAATGGCATGGCTTTTGTTCATTCTCTTTTCTTTCTGTTTGTTGAGTTGCTTCCTTTCGTTGTATCAAAGGTCTCTCTACTTGCTTCCCTAACCATTAAGAACACAAAGCTAGTTATAGCAATGAACACTGCACAAACCATCACAAGCATTACTACTATCTGAGAAATTTTTGTATAGCTCTAGATGTCAATTAATAATCCACGACACGAAAAAGCTATCACCTATGCTTCAAATTCAAATATATAGAAACGAGCGAAAAAACCTGGAACAAACTCAATATACTAGAAAAGGCTAAAGAATAAATATAGAACCATATTAAAAAATTAAGAATTGAATTTTAAAAATATGGTTTTTAACAATTCAATTACTACAAGACTGAGTATTTTATAGACAAATGCATAGATAAATTGCAATGTTTTTAATAATTCAAGGACTTTATTTACTCTCAAACAAACAAATTATCATAAACCTAAAAATTGATGGATTCATAGAAAATGAATGATAAAAAAATTAAAGTCAAACATAATAATAAAATCAATCATTTCTTATATAAATAAATAAATAAATTTTTTATGCAATTATATAGACTATTATGCAATTTCTAATAGTTATTTTTTGGGATAAAATTGCATTTAAGTTGCTCAATTTTAAGGCTTGGATGGTCGAATTTGATTTGGCCGCAGGGTGCCAATTTTCGGTGGGAACATATTTAATGTTTGAGCATTAATTAATCAAAATGATTCAAATAACTCTTAATCATACTTTCTTTTTCCTTTTTTGATATTAGAAAGAGTTTAATTTTATTTTTTTTCTTTTTGAAAGGAAAAGGTTGAAATAAAGAGGCATCCTTCTTTTGGTGTTCCTTTCGAAATCATATCATATTTGTACCTTTGGCAGCAGGAAACTAATATATTCCCCATTTCTGCTTCAACTTTTTGTATTACAACTTAGAATTAGAATATATTCCTTCATGTCAGCTTTTATTTCAAGCTAAATTTTCACATTCAATTTTCAGACTTTCACAATTTTTTTTTTTTATCTTGCTTATTTATGTTTCTGTACTTTTTGCGTAATAATTAGTTTCACAATTATTCAAACATATTGATGATCCTACCATCATATTGAGGTTTTATTACTAAAAAATTACTAAAATTATCCAAACTAAAACTGTGGACGTCAAATATACGCAATGAAAGAAACTGTTCCGCAAGTCAAATATGCAAAACAAGAAAGTTTCGCAATTTGAAATTGTGAACCAACTCTTAATTACATGATTAATTAAAGCTAATGACGTTATTAACTTTCTCAACCAACAAAAGAGAGACACTGTGATAAAATTATTGTCACAGATGTTTCGCATTCTAAAAATGTGAAACTCTCAGATATTTTAATCGAAAATAACCACTAAACACCACGTGTCACGCTTCAGAGTTTGGCAAGTTTAAAATGCGAAACCGTTTGTCTAGTAAGAGATGAACACGTGTATTCTCCTGGTGTTTTACAAGTTAAAATTGCGAAAGAGCGGTTTCGTAAACTAGCAGTGAAACATTGTTCCTTCCCACGCAAACTCAAAACTTTCGAAAATTGAGAGAATTCCGGCGATTGGAGTCGTATTTTAGCAGTTTCTTCGCGATATTCCATATTCGAGATAGAGGTAAATACCATTTATCATGTCTCGTTTTATTTAAGGGGTAATTACTTTTGGGTCCCTGAGGTTTGGCGCAACGTACTCGTAGGTCCTTCTATTTTGGAAATTATATCATCAGGTCCCTAACTTTTGAAATATTATACTCTCAGGTCCTTCCATCCAATTCTGCCGTTAGTCAACGAAAAAGTCAATATTTTTTTCAAAATGACCAAATTACCCTTTGGTTTATTTGAATCGAATCATGGTTTATTTGAATCAAACCAGTGGGTCCCACTCACTATTAAAATTAAAAAATAACAGCAATAAGGTTTAAACCTGTAACCTTTGATATATAACATAAGGCGATAACCAACTGCACTACAACACTTTATAGTTTTAACTTAACGTGATAATATTTTATTGTGTAAAGCACAACCATTCACATTTTATCACTATAGCAATTATCTATTACTTCAATTAAGATTTTATGAAATAATTACATATTTATTTTTTAATCATCCTACACAAGTTTGAAGGTTAGAAGGGAAAGTTTAACTTTTCCGAAAAATTAAAAAGAGTTTACAGAAAATTTAGTGTTTATTTTGAGAAATTAACAAAAATTAGAAAACTCATACTTTTATTTGGATAAATTAACAAAAATTAAAAAATTCATATTTTTGTATAAAAAATACACCTATTGAAAAAATTTTTATATAAAAAATACACCAATTTTGATATCTTTTTTATAGAAATAATAAGGAGGGAGTATAAAATAATTAAGGTATTGTTTGGTTAGAGAATAGATACATTCAATAACTTAAACTTTTTAAAAAATAAAAACAATTAAACATTTAATTAAAAAAAAATCCAGAAAATAAACAACTTCCTAAAAATTTAATATGACTCCCCTCTATTTCTAAAATTGTATAACCTGTGGGACCCACTTCCTATAAATATGAAAAATGACAACATGGAGGCTCGAACCAGCAACCTTTCAATAAAATTGCCTACATGTTAACCAACTACACCAAACACTTTTATTATATAAATGTGATGTGATAAAATTTTATTGTGTAAAGCTCAACCATTCACCTTTTATGACTATAACAATTATATATTCTTTCAATTAAGATTTTATTAAATAATTACATATTTATTTTTTTATCATCCTAGACAAGTCTGAAGGTTAGAAGAAAA
>CANUEY010003745.1:0-16092 GCA_948099555.1 Croton setiger | reverse complement strand
TTAAAAAGAGTTTACAGAAAATTTAGTGTTTATTTTGAGAAATTAACAAAAATTAGAAAACTCATACTTTTATTTGGATAAATTAACAAAAATTAGAAAACTCATATTTTTTAGGGGTAATTATTTTTGGGTTTAGGGTTGGTTTAATGTATTCTAGGGTCTCTTTATTTTGGAAATTGTATCATCGGGGTCCCTGAGATTTAGTCTAATGTACTCTAGGGTCCCTCTATTTTGAAAATTGTATCATCGGGTCTCACAATAAATATTTCATTACCCGTAAAAAATATAAGTTTTCTAATTTTTGTTAATTTATCCAAATAAAAGTATGAGTTTTCTAATTTTTGTTAATTTCTCAAAATAAACACTAAATTTTTTGTAAACCCTTTTTAATTTTTCGGAAAAGTTAAACTTTCCCTTCTAATTTTCAGACTTGTGTAGGATGATTAAAAAATAAATATGTAATTATTTAATAAAATCTTAATTGAAGTAATAGATAATTGCTATAGTGATAAAATGTGAATGGTTGTGCTTTACACAATAAGATATTATCACGTCAAGTTCAAACACTAAAGTGTTTTGGTGCAGTTGGCTATCACCTTATGTTTTATATCAAAGGTTGCGGGTTCAAACAATTTGATCATTTTGAAAAAAAAACGTTGACTTTTTCGTTGACTAACGGCAGAATTGGATGGAAGGACCTGAGAGTATAATATTTCAAAAGTTAGGGACCCGATGATATAATTTCCAAAATAAAGGGACCTACGAGTTCGTTGCGCCAAATCTCAGGGACCCAAAAGTAATTACCCCTAAAACTAATGGCAAAGATAGATTTTTGTTTGTTCAAAAGACAAATTTTGGTGAAAACATATTAACTCACAATTATAAAGAAAAAAATTGGTAGACTATACTTTGAAAAGAGAGAAAACACTTTTCAAAAACATTTTAAAATATTTTGAATATTAAAAGCTTGATGTCTCTCATAATCTACTATTATAGTATAAATAGACTGTCTAAACTTTACTATTTTAAATTTGATCGACTTTAGAATGCTCCTACTGTTCAAATGTTTTCTGGTTTGATCTTAGGATTTCTTTTTAAGACCCATATAATCAGAATATTACATATATAGGAAAAATTACTAAGTTTTCATGATTTCGTAAATCAGGCAAACAAGATGTTGAACTTTTAAGCCAACAAATAATAAGCAAATTAGAAAAATTCAGCAAAATGACGTCTAGAGCTTTTAAGGCCGCAAAAAGTGAAAATAATAGTAAAAAATGTAATTTCTGCTACAAGTGTACACAAGGCATATGATGAGTATACAAAAAATTTTAGTAGCTTGCATTTTTTTCTAGTCATTCTTCGGCATCAATTCCGGCAATATCAATTTTACAGTGATGCCATTCGGACCAAAAACTCACCGAAATGACAAAACTCTTCACATATTTCGGCTTGAAACTCACCGGAATCAGCTCCACTTTTACCGACCTGAATCACCTTGAATATCCTTAATATCGCTGAAAAATTGATGAAACCATACGAAATAGGTTTTGCAACTCGAGAACCATTTCTTCTCCTAATAGACGGCATAAACTGATTAGAAGCTTGGTAGTGGCCTTAGACTCGAGGGAAACTGTCGAGAAATCAAGGATCAAAATAGTTTTGGCTTGTTTATGATGGAAATCTCAAATTTCTGGCAACAACAATTCTAATCTGTTGTTTGTGATTTCACCTTGTTTCGATCACCACACATGGACTCTGAAGATACCAGAAGACTCACCGGCGGTTGGATTGTTTACCGTTACGATTTTTATTTTCTAATTTCATTTTAGCTTTTTTTTTTTTTTTTTAAATGCCCTATTAGATCTAAAGTTTGAAACATTGGTCGTTTTGCATTTTGAAATCTTTCTCTGTGGTTGATTTGTTTTAAGTTTCAAAATTGCGGCTAAATCTGAAAGAACCAGTAAAACAAATAAACAATATCTGAGAGAGAATAAAAGAGAAATCGTTCCTATTGAGTTAAAAAAAGAAAAGAAATCGCAACCAATAGAAAGTGCCCAAATAGGATTGTATAGGTAGATGGATAAGGCGCGCCAAAATACCTCCTTCTCACACTGACACAAGCACATCAATTTCAAGTCATGGCTCTTCCTTTATCTTCTTCCATTATCAACTTTCAGAAGCTCTCTATTACAGTCTCAATTCCAAAGCACCATTTCCTCTCTACCCATTTCGTTTTTAGACGCTATCAAACCTTAGCTAGACATGGCGACCACATTAAAATCCGTTGCAAGTCTGCACAAATTTATGCTAAGGTTTGGGTTTTGAAATTATTTAGATTTCCGTTTTTATATTGTTCTTGCAATTCCATCATGGTATTGGGTCTTTTTTAGATTTTTTTTTTTTTTATCCAAGATATATATATATTGATTAATAATTTAAAAACCATTACAATATTGTTTAAAGGCCATTGCCTCAAGAGTCAGTGAATCAAAAATATTTCTAAAATAGCAGGCACTCCAATCAAGTAAACACCCATTTGCATCTCTTGCTATCACCTATTTTATTTTTTTGTCGAGGTCTTTTTCAGATTTTTGTTGGTTAATTGATGGTTTTTGCTCTTGGCAGACTTAGGCTTTCTTCTTGTCTTTGATAATTTGCTTATTTTAAAGAAATATTTGTGATTAGTAGAAAGTACCTTCATGGCTGAGTTCAGGATAGCAGGTTGACTTTAATATCCTATTTAAACTCTAGCTGATGCGCCATTGTGTGATGAATGAAGTGATTCATGTGTTGCCTTTTAATTTGAATGGTTTTCCTAATTTAATATCGTGTATGTTTAGATTCCATATTTGAATCAATGTTCTTTTCTTGCATAGAAAGTGACAGGGACCGATTCTGTTAAATATAGTTAAACCCCTCTGTATTAACTTCCTGGTGATCAAGAGACTTTGATTCAATGGTAATATGCCCCAAAAGCCAGCCATTGAGTCTGGGAACTTGGGGTGCCTGAGTTCATATCAACCCCATGCTAAAATCCCATACTTCCAATGTGGGATCCGAGTCCAGTTGCATGCCTGTTGTAATTAGAATCTAGCATATTGTAGAACAGAAAACTAACAATATAATAACTCCCTCTGCAAGATAGCTTTCTTAAATAGATTTTCAGCTGTGCAGGGTATGTCCTACAAACAACATATTCCTGCTAATTTATACACACCAACTTTTGAGTATGGAATGAAGAAACTTGGAAGACTGATTGCAGTGATCCTTACTGTCATGCAAATTGCATCACCAATGCCTTTGGTTGTTTGGGACTATTGGTCAATTTCTCCAGCAGAAGGAGTGCTTTATTCTCCAGACACCAAGGTGCCAAGAACTGGGGAACTTGCTTTAAGAAGGGCTATTCCTGCAAACACAAATATGAAAGCTATACAGGTTCTTGTTAGTTATGAAATACATAACTATCTCCTGCAAGTGAGAAAACAGTCAGTTTGCTAACAATCTTAATTTGCTTGCAGAATTCCTTGGAGGATCTTTCATTCTTACTCAGGATTCCACAGAGAAAGCCCTATGGAACCATGGAAGGGAATGTGAAGAAAGCACTAAAGGTATAGACTGCATTGTTTCTTATAAGAAGTTCATAGTATGATATTATTGATGCCAAATGTTTGTAGTTTATTGTAAAATTTTTTGGCTTTCTCATGTATCATATGGAGTTTAAATAGTATTCTAGAATATTCTCTGTATGGAGAGATTGGCATGGTGATTGCAATTATTATTTATTTCACACTTGATATGTCTCAGATATGGTCCATAACATTTTTTCAATGAGAATTCAATTTTGTTAGTTTTGTTAAACAATTTGGTACTTATTAGTTGCATTTGTGACCTTCTTCAATTTACTTTTGTTGCTGTTGATTGCAATAGTTCAAGTCTTTTTTATTTCCCACTTCAATCTGTTTACTAGCTCAATAAAAATATTTTTGAAGCATTTGCTTCTACTTTGATTTTAGATGGCAAAAGATGAAAAGGATTCTATTTTGTCAAGCATACCAGCAGACTTGAGGGAAAAGGGCTCCACATTGTTTGCATCTCTAATTGATGGAAAGGTATGCGACGGCATTTTGGAAGATTATTAGCTTTTATAGGTGAGAGAGCTGCTTAGTGTAATATCTTCTTTTCTTTCCATTTACTTGTGTAATGTCAACTAAAAACCTAGGGCTGGTTTATTGGAAAGAATATGCATGTGCATAAATACGTACATAGACCATGTATGTGATTGTTTGTACATGATTACGAACATTGGATAGAGAGCTATTGTTTGCTCAACCTCAATCCTTTTATTGTTGATTTCTTTAGATGATAGAGCCACTAGTTTATCCTTTCAATGGATTGAGATAAGAGCCAGAAATAACATCTTAGTATTGGAAGATAAAAAGCTGCCTATTTCTTGATGTTTCTCTGGAATGTATTATTCTATGAATCAATACTTCAAGTTGCTATGGTGGATAAAGGAACAAAAAAGGGGTATGTATTAAAAATTGTGTAATCATACTTAAAATATGTGTAATCATACTTAAAGTATGCTTTATGTTGGAAATTTATCTGATAAGCAACAAAAACCTTGGAAATTTCTGATTAACAGTAAAACCTTTATTATTGTTATTTAGTACCAGATGTTGAGTTTCTATGTGGTGGAATTTAGTGGACTAATGGTTTCGTGCCATGTTGGCCAGGGTGGCTTGCAAGCACTCCTTCAATGTATTAAGGATCAGGATCCTGATAAAGTCTCTGTTGGCCTTGCATCTTCATTAGATACAATTGCAGAGCTTGAGTTGTTACAGGTGAACATGACTTCCTAGTTCCTAATAGATCTATGTGATTCTCCCCTGTAATATATATGCAATCTCGAAAAGATTTGACCATCATTGATTAATAAAGGAAATATGCAATTTTTACCAGAAAAAATCAATGATTATGAGCACGCCCTAAATTCATCTAAATATGAATCTAATGTTTTGTAACAGGCCCCTGGACTGTCATTTTTGTTGCCTGAGCAATACTTGAAATATCCAAGGTTAGATATATCCATCTAAGATTCATTTGCAGTAATAATAGGGAGTATAAATAATTGGAATGGTATCTATTAAAAGATGAGTTTGATTAAGGTGAGGTCTAATGTGTTAAAAGTTTTTACCCTTGCTTGTAATAAATATATGGTTAAAAGCTTAAAATATCTCATGCTGCTTCTTGCTTGGACCCAAGGAGCCTAGTTGGTTGCTCTTGATGGGCTGTGTACATCCCACATTAGATCATACTAGAATATGTAAGGGACATATAATGAGATGAATGTTGGACGTAGCAGAAGTCATTTGGTTTTGTGCAAGATGGGTTCTAATACTCATCCCTTATAAGCCCACATGTACATGGTTCCATAGACTTTAACTAGGGTGTTCTCTAAAATTACAAATAAACCCTACACAATCAAAAGATGAACTAAATAAAAATTTGAACTATGAAAAATTACAGTTAGTTATAATGAACAAATGGAACTGAACTGACAATGCATTGAATAACAGAGCTTTTACATTTTGGATGTTCCATAAAAATTGCAAAATTTTGCATGCTATTTTTGAAAAATATTTCTTCATGTTTTATTTTTTCCAATTTTTTGTTTAAAAATTTTTCTAATATAGTTGGTAGTTTGTTTGCATTTGACCTCAATTTTATGTCTTGTAAATTACAGTTACATGCCATGTTGCAGCTAATATGTAATTGGCCGCTTTATACAGTTGACTTCTCTTATTTACATGTTAGAGGTTCTGCTATTTCTAAAAGGTGTTATTCCCTTTGTTAGTTTTATTAAGTTTAAAACCTGGAATTGCTTTATGTTCTGCAGGCTAACAGGAAGAGGAATTGTAGAATTTACTATTGAGAAAGGAGATGGTTCAGCATTTTCACCAGAAGCTGGTGGAGAACCAAGGAGGACTGCTAAAATTCAGGTTCTGTAAATCTAGCTATTCCAATTCAATTTGACATTCAACAAACAAGTGTTCTTATGTAATTTTTGTGGAAGATTTTTGTTTACATTTACCGTGATCATGTGGTCTAGTACATATTTCATGTGTCAACTCATTACCGTGTTTTAGGTTAGTACAGCTTTTACAGTTACTGATTCTGTCTCTATCTGAATATAGATGTCATCTCCATTAAGAAAAATAAAAATGAAGCATGGCTTACTGAATGAGAAAACAAAAATGAAGCATGGCTTACTGAATGGGAAACTAAATTCATTTTAAAAGGAGTATCCCACTGCTTGATCCAAATGATTTTACATTTTTTCTTCTTCGAATTTTCAAATTGTGTATGACCTTACAAGGGAGTTCTTATGGGTCTAAAATTCTTGACCCAATTAATAATGTTTGCATTTTTGTTCATTCAATTATGCCAAGAAACTAAAGAGGCTAAAAATATCCTGTCTATTTCCCCAGTTAATTTCTCAATTGTGCCGATTCCTAGCAACATCATTACAATTAACCTTTTACCATATCCCTCCCTATTGCTATTGGTAGAGTCAGAAACCGAGACTCATTGCTAATCCTCTTAGACAGATTTTTGGTTTCCTTTGTGCTAACCAATGGCATTGTAATTCATTATATTGCGTATATTGCGTTTATTACTTTGAGGTATTGTATTTTCTTGTCCTCATCTGGCTACTCGCCAATGTGAATTTTTGGTTATGGCGCAAACATCTTGCCTAAATACCTGCAAAATTTTATTAGCATCTTCTGGTAACAATTAGTTACATTATCTCTTGCAGCAATATTTTTCCTTTTTCCCGTACATGAATAACTATTTGATCATTAACCCCATGAATTCAGGTTGTTCTGGATGGATATTCAGCACCATTAACCACAGGGAATTTTGCAAAACTGGTAAGGTAGTTGAAACTCACCTTAGTCTCAGAATTTTGACTTCTAATAATTGTTTTCGGCTGCAGTTTATTTTCATATTTCATGGAGATCTAGCATATTTTCCTAGATGTGAGGAAGTAAAGCCAATTAGTAGAAGTTTAATCTTCTTCCCTGTTGTACTTCTATATATCTTCATTTTTATTTGTTTATTTATTTCTTCAGATAGCTTACTTGAGGATTGATCTTGTGAAAAGTTACTTTTTTGTAATGAAATTTTGAAGTCTGTGGACTCTATGCTAGCTTATGCACGCAGATACTAACAGAAAACATACAGGTAGTTGATGGGGCCTACAATGGAGCAAAACTCAGTTCCACCGATCAAGCTGTTCTTACAGACAATGGGAATGGTAAGAGCACTGGTTACAGTGTACCTTTGGAAATAATGCCATCAGGGCAATTTGAACCATTATACCGAACAACATTAAGTGTACAGGTACTATTCCTAAGATCACATTTGCAATTTTACACACTTACAGCAATTGTATTTACTTTTTACTTTCATTCATGTTCTGTGGCAGGATGGGGAATTGCCAGTGCTTCCACTATCTGTTTATGGAGCAGTTGCAATGGCTCACAGTGATGTCTCCGATGAGTACTCGGCCCCGTATCAGTTTTTCTTCTATCTCTATGATAAAAGAAATGTAAGTGCTCTCCAATTTCGCCTTCAAAATGGTTGATCATAATTCTTTAAATTTCCTAAAATAGTAACCGTTGCTTGCTCTATTATGCTATCTTTTAGTCTGGCTTGGGAGGTTTATCCTTTGATGAAGGACAATTTTCAGTTTTTGGGTATGCGTTCAAAGGAATAACTTTGTTGTTTAGCAATAGCATATGGAAAAATAGAATGATTGATTTAGTTTATAATTTGATCAATGAGCAGATATACAACTACTGGGAGAGAGATACTTTCACAGATAAAAACTGGGGATGTAATCCAATCTGCTAAGCTAGTGGAAGGTCATGATCGCCTTGTAACACCGAATGAGAGCTGATATTTCTCTTTCCAAAGCATGAAACTGTGTTATTCTTTTCATTTGTTGCATTGCATTTTTTTAATTCATAGCAACTCCAACTAGTTTGCAATCAAAGATTTCGTAATTCAATCAACCTGATTTCTGGGTTCAGTTTGTACGGAAGTTTTTTACATTAATCTGTTCTGTTGCAATAGTTGTTGTTGCATAATCTGTCTGTTACAACCTGATTTCCTACGCATTTTCAGTTATGGCAGCAATTGTTGTTATTGACAAAATGAAGTGAATCCACACATCATCAGCCTTGATAATGGAAAATTATTCTTTGGGATTCCTTTTTCAAGCTTTTTTGCTGTTTATTCAAAGTTTGAAAAAGAAAATTTGTAGTTGAACATGGAGTAAATGATTGGTCCAAATCAAATATCAAATAGACAAAGGAGAGGGATTAAAAATTCAAAATGACCATGAATTGGTTCAACGTTATTGTTATATTTGTTTTATTTATTATTTTTGCAACATAATCTCTAATTTACTAGGATAACCAAGTTTTGTTTCTCCATTTTTCACAAAGATCTGGAGACTTACAAGATAAATTTTACTGGATGTGATATTGAATATTTTTATGCTATAAAATTTATTATTGGTTAGGGAAATGGAGTGTCCAACCCATAACCCACAATCCCACTGAATTTGCCTACTGTAATTTTTTTATTGGTAAGGAAGATTGTTATTTATGTGCTGATTAAAATAAAATGTGTGAAGTTTCTTAGAAAACTATCTACAATATAACTATCGGCCTTTTTCTTTTGACGTGTACAATTTAATAACGAGCAACTAATTTCGTAATTATTTTATTTTTTAATTTTAGCAATAAGAGCTCTACTACGCATTGTGTATTCACACATCAATTTAATGATAAAATAGACATTACCACTAAAAATAATTTTTCCCAAAATTTTTCTCATCTTTTTGACTTGTAATCGAATGAAAGTAATTCACTAAAAATTAATGTTGACATTACACATGGCCACTGTTCAGCGAACGAGGGGACCAGTGACCAGCAATTCGTCATTAGGTTGGTTAATCAGCGGTCTACGATTTAGGCAGTGATTTATGACGGGCTGATTAGTTAACGGTTCAAACAGTCCAAACTGGTAGTTTGAGCGGTTTATGGGCGATTAACTAACGATTTTTTAGGCAATTCGAACTGTTCAGGAGTGGTTCCGATTTATGGTGGACCATGGTTTAAAATAATGATTCAACCTGAATCAGCCCGTCTCTCTAACAATTTCAGTCTGAATTTAGCGGTTACGGTTCGAGACCGGACCGTTCCGATTAACCCACAAACTAAAATCACTAATTTTTTTTATCATCTGAACCCGCCATGGCCACCTCTAATTGATATGTAAACCTATAAAAATGTAGCAGCAAATGCAAACACGTTATAATTGGGAGATACAAACAAGCATGTCCATCTTATTGATTTATGGCCTTGAAAATTTATCCGGTTTGAAAAAATTATGAAAAATGGGGATTATCTACTATCACTCGTACATGACCCACAATGGCAACTTGGAATTTGTTCAGCTATTAGTTTCTTTTCTTCAAAAAATAATCAAATTACCAAAAATTATACACTTGAATTTTACAAAATTTTTATAAAATTGTTAACTGGAATTAGTATTTAGGGGGTCAGTAACAAAAATAATATACTAAATCGAAAAAATTCTTTTTACAAATAAGTTACTAAAAATTTAATTTTGGATTTAGGAGAAAAAATTAAACATTTTTAGAATAAAAGATTAGCTAAAAAATTCACAAAAATAGGGTATTGTTTTAACAATACATAAATTAGTCTGATAAAATCAATATAAAAATTATTTTTAAAATCAGAGACTATTTCGATAAATATGGAAAGTATATGGTTGGTAGTGAATTTTATAAATAGTAGTAGTATATGGATTTTTGGCTTTCGATATGTGGACTGCATTAATCATCCAAATTATTTTACATTTACAAAAAAATTAAATTATTTTCTGCATAATATTCCATAATAATATGCAACTCTTTTAATAATTGACCAATCAAAACAAAATTCAGATATGATCCTCATCCTCAACTTAAGATATATCATCTTCCCCGTTGATTATATCATCCCAAATAAAATTACAGTGTTACTCACAGCATAGGATCATGAAACTCCCATATGATATAACCTTCATCTCCACCCGAACTTCGAATTTGGAGAAACGAACAGTTAGATTGATAACTCGGATCAACTTAACTCAGTTCCTCCCAACAGCCACTCATGGCTTCTCTCCACACAATTAGTCCCCGTAGTTTACTTCCTCTATCCAGAGCTAAAAAACTCCCCTCTAAAACTCTTCCCAATTCTCACTTTCTTGCCAACAACAAATTTTCACATACCCCAATTCTCTCGAGAAACAAGCAGAAACCCGAGAGCTGGCTTTTAAATTCCGTGATCCACGAAGAGCTGGATGTTATTCCAGTGAAGAGTGGAGATTGTATAGACCAGCAAGAAGAGGTGGGTGTGAGTCCGGTGGAGAGCGATGGAAACGAGTTAGCGACTCAAGTGAGTGGGTTTGGGTCGAATGAAGGACAATTGTCTTTAGAGGGATTCTCTTCTGCTTCTACTTCTGGTGATGGGGTGAGCAGTGAAAGGGAAATGGATAAGTTAATTGATAGAACGATAAATAGTTTAATTGTTCTTGCTGCGGGTTCTTATGCTGTATCTAAGCTGCTAACAATTGATCATGATTATTGGCAAGTGAGTATAAGAACACCTACCGTTTGTTTCTTCCTTCTACTGCTGTGCTTTTATTTTCATACTGGTTTTAGAACATTCAAATTTTGCTTGTATCATTTTCAGCTATTCTGGGGCATTTTAGGGGAATTTTCATCTTTTAATTGTCTTTTAAAGTCATTTATTTGGTATATACTTGAGTATAATTTTGTAAGCAGAGGTTCCTTCTTCTTGGAAAATTCTTGCCCAGAAGCTAGTAAGAATATATAATCTTTTTGTTTAGCTTACTTTTTGCTTTGTGCATTCATGTAGAAACAAAGAAATTTTAATGAAAATTGTTCAATACATGTATGAATTTTAGTTTATACGAGTAAAGGAAGGATATTATAATAAGGTTTTTTTTTTTTTTCAAAAGATAAAGACTTTGCTGTCAAATTGTTGCCTTTTCAAAGTACAGAAATTCAATCAAACAAGTTATCTATATGGGCATCAAAATATGCGTTGAAGTGATTGTTCTTTATTGTTTTCTTGTTCTTCAAACAATTAAAATCCATGGCTTGTTGCTGCTTTTGATTTTAGGGTAGAGTGGTTGAATTTATTTATGGCTACTTCTTTTGAAGATCCGGTGTCAGCTTTCACTGAAATTATGGGAATTTCAACCTGCACAATTACGACATAGTTGCAAAATTAACATGATTGGAAGTCTTTGAGTTTCTAACAGTTGTTAATCAATTTTCTCTCATGTCTTATTTGCCTTAAACATAGGGGTGGACCCTTTTTGAAATATTGAGATATGCACCTCAACACAACTGGTATGCATATGAGGAAGCTCTAAAGACAAATCCTGTTTTAGCAAAAATGATGATTAGTGGAGTGGTCTATTCTATAGGCGATTGGATTGCTCAGGTTAGAAAATGTTTGTAGATGAATTTAGTTGCATCCTGTAATTGTTCATAAATGTTATTATTATTTATTTATATTGGTTTGTTGGCAGTGCTTTGAAGGTAAACCGCTCTTTGATTTTGATCGGGCGCGAATGTTTAGATCAGGTCTTGTGGGCTTTACATTACATGGCTCCCTGTCACATTACTATTACCAGTTTTGCGAGGTGATTATCATACCTTTATTTTTTTTTTTCTAAACATGCCTTTCATTACTTGTTCCTTTTATTGGTTTTGGATTTATCAAAGTCATATTTCCAGGAGCTTTTTCCATTTCAAGATTGGTGGGTGGTTCCTGTCAAAGTGGCCTTCGACCAAACTGCATGGGCAGCAATTTGGAACAGCATTTATTTTGTAGCAGTGGGATTCCTGAGGCTGGAATCCCCAGTCTCCATGTTTAATGAATTAAGGGCTACATTTTTGCCAATGCTAACGGTAAGAGAACAATTTGCCAATTTTTCATGCATATGATATTCTCCATGTGTGTTGAGTGGAACTTGAAGTTTGAACTGACTTACTTTTTGTCCTTGGAGTTAGGATTAGGAAAACTGTAAATACATTTTCAGATTTGAACTTCATTCTTAAAAGATCCTAAACATATCTAGTTAAAACATTTTCTTCATGTATGGTGGTGGTTTGATTTAGTGTTTGGCTATTTGATGTTCTTTATTTCAACAGTTAGGTTTTGGTAGTATAATTCAAAATTTATACATAAATATTTGATAAAATAGTTCTAATCTATGTTATAATTAGGTGTGGAACTGCTATTTGTACTCCAAGTGAGTGTTAAGTTTTGCCGTTGTTAGCTCTTGGAAAATTAACTGGTAATGGCCAGGTATAGGAAGAAAGGGAAAATCTTTCCTGTTGTTCGATCAATACTAGTTATGTACTTGATCTTGGGATTTTGTTTATCATTTTGATATGTTTGACAAGACTTGTGCATGTTTTAGTTTTTACTTTTTCATACTCTCAGGATATCTTATTTGCGTTCATTGATGTGGTCTCTTGTGCAGGCAGGGTGGAAACTTTGGCCATTTGCTCATCTCGTTACATATGGTTTGATCCCAGTTGAGCAAAGGCTTCTTTGGGTGGACTGTGTAGAACTCATTTGGGTTACAATACTTTCAACGTAAGCATTATTGTGTATTGCTTTTGAAATGTCTTGAATTGGGTGCTGGAAATGAAGATTATAATACTCTTCTCTTTCCAACACTCCAAATGACAGTTTTCAGATCTAAATGTTGCAACTCGTTTAATGGACACTGAAATATTGGTTTGTAAAAACTCAAGGAATTAACCATTTGTTTTGAAAGAAAATGAAAGCTCAGATCACCTTCTGACAACTCTCAATATACACCACAGTTTCGTCTGGGTTATGTGTACTTGTCATTTGTCTGTATTCTCCAATAAACTCTGGTGTGGAAAATCTGACATTGCTGATCTGGATCCGTTATTTAGTGGTCCAACACCACAGAATTGTTTGAAGTCTTCATCTAACTTCATAAGTTGTGGTGTAAATGATTTGAATATTTGTGGATGCAACTTTGAGTGAACTATGGACGACAGTGACTTGTTTTTTTTGTTTTGTTTTCAGGGCCTTTTAGTCATTGTCGATTTCATCCTGTGTTGTAATTTGAGAGTTGTCTTTTTATATGCAGATATTCAAATGAGAAATCAGAAGCAAAAATATTAGAGACACCAGCAGAAAGCGGTTCCAATTCGTTGACGAAAGGTCCCCTTGAGGTACATGAAGAAATGGGTTTATGCCAATGAACAGGTGCACTTGACAATCACTAACGTGCTTCAATTCTTTTCTTTTTTGACAGGAGTAGATCAAGTGTTAACAAGGATAGGCTATATTGCGGGTTGGTTGAGTCGAGTTACACTCAAAATGTGATCAATTAAGGAGCTGATGTGAAAATATTGCAATGTAGCAAATGTCGAATACACCACGCACTTCTTGCAACTTGCTTGTATATGCATGTAGATTGATTGATATACTTACGAACTGTAAAAAATATTGGACTTGAAAAATGCTTTTAATTTAATTTCAAGCAGCATTTTAAAATTTTCATCCATTACTTATAATCATGGTTCAATCATTCAAATGGTAATTAATATACAAGATGAAATCGATAGAACAGAAGGAAACAATGAGGTGGATACTTGAAAGAGAAGAACCAAAGCAAGAAGGGAAGAACGCAAAGGCAAAGGCAAGACTTACAAAATTGGATATGCAGAGTAAGTACTTGTAAGTTCGTACCCTCAGAAGACCTTTTGCTTTTTCTATCTAATAATGTTCTCCTTTCTATATTATTGGTTATGTCTTTGTAATTTTTAGTTTTCACTCTTCTATTTCCCCTCTTCACTTTTTTCCTATTAATTTTGTACTGAAAAGGGAAAGTTTCACCTTTTTATGATATCTTTATCTGTAATTCCCTTCATTCCTTTGAAATTTGAGCTTTAAAACAGAATTAATAACTCAATCAAATTTTGTTTTTGTCTCTACAGCATGTTCTAATTCCAATTAATTTTTGAAAAACCTTCCAATTTATGTGCTAAACCTTATTTAATTAGAGTGTATTTAATTGTGTCCAAAGTCTTGGACTTAGAGGAGAGATGTATTATTTTAATAATGAAAGTGGAGAAAATGAACTCGAAAGGATGAGAAACTAGCATTGTATAAAAAATGGACACGTGGCATGTCCAAACTGTTAGCCTTTTTTCTTTTTGCTGGAAAACACATCAAAATAACGCTGTTTTGATGTTCCACACCACAAAACGGGGTTGCTTTCCATAGTCTTGTGAACGCATGAAAATATTCTAAAGATAGTTGAAAATCAAAAGCTAATTAGCTTACTTACAACCATGACAAAGTTGCTATATTTTAAAACATGTTTTTCATGTGTTGATATATAGTTTATTTTTCATTTTGGATATTTCAAAATATAATCTATATTTCTATATACGTATTAATATCAAATGTTATTTTCTTAAGAAAAACTCTTCATAAATGAGGAAAATGAGTATTTTGATTATATTAAAATACAATTTAAACAAAAATTAATTATAAATGGAAGGAATATTAAGTGTTCAAGAAAAGTCAATCCAATATATTTCAATCAATTCATAAATAATCAATCTCATTAAGTGAATGTCTGAACTTATTACTTCAAATTAGCAAATATTTTTTGAAGATACAAAGAGAGGAAGATGATTATCAAATCCTAAAAGTGCTCATTGCATCTTTCACGTATGTTTTTAATAATGATTCAAATGTTAATTTAATGATGTCTTTTGGAGTACAAGTTTATGTAGAAAAACAAATAAATTGCTAACTAAGCAGATAATTATTTGTAAATCACTCATCATTATTTTAACAACAGTCCTCATATCATTTTTGTACAAAATATTTGTTTCACTCATCATCATGAAACAGGTCCTTTTTGGAACCGACAGGGGGATTAAGAGGCATGTACTCTGTCAAAACCCACTCTATGAGAAAATCACTCCAAGAGAAAAGAGTCCTTTTGCTTTGAGCGGTTTTATGCCTTCACGTTTTTTTTTTTTTTTTTTTCCAATATAAAAAAAGATTGCATTAATTTCCTTAAATTATGACTAGTTACCAATAAATACATTATTAATTAAGGAAAATGATTACTGGTTCGGGTAGAACCAGGTTAAGGTTAGTAATTGTCAAAAAAAAAAGGTTAAGGTTAGTACAATTATAAAATATTTATATTAATATTAGTTTAAAATTTTAATTAAATTTACAAGACAATTTATAATTCAAATTTTATATTAGTATTAGTTCCAGAACCACGGTTGTAAACTTGTAATAATTTTTAATATGGTGATCAATCAAAATTTTAAATTTTTTTTTTTTTTATGTTTGATAAAGTAATTTTTTAGATAAATTTTAACATTAAAACCAATCCGAGAACTGCCCGATGAAGCCTAGGGGTCAATGGTGGACCAGGTCAAACTGATCGGACCGAAATTTTTAATTTTTTTATGTTTTACAAAATTTAATATTTGTATACAAAAAATTTATATATATAATAACACTTTAGATTGAAGTTTTTAAATTAATTATTATGTAAAAAAGTTATAATTTAGTGATATTATATTATTTCAATTATCTAATGTTTTCAGCAAAATTACACATATATACTAAATGATTATTAAAAAATAAGTTTATTATACATGAAATTTATTCTTAGATTTTGGATTTTTCCATAAATCAAACATATATAAAAGATATAAGAAAAAATGAGATAAATGTGCCAATTTTTATAGGAATTAAAATGTAGAGACCAATTAATAGTTTTTATTTTGTTCAAGAATATATATATATATATATATATATATATATATATATATATATATATATATATATATATATATATATATATTTTTATTCTCACGGGGCACAAAAA
>CANUEY010003727.1:0-14073 GCA_948099555.1 Croton setiger | reverse complement strand
CAAATCGCAATATGTGTTTCAGGTCGGCAGTCCGAGTGAAGTACTGAGGCTTCACTCGCCATTTGTGCATAGGTCGGCCCAGCGGGAATCTAGGTCTCTCTCCTCCCACCGTTCCTTAGCATATTCATGACATTTAGCATGCTTTTGTTGAGATGTATATATATGTTGGTAATGTACCGTCGAGGTAGTAAATACTGTCGCGTCAAAAAAAAAGGGCCGGTTTTTATGACATAGGTTATAAGAATGAGGTGTTACACATCATGCATGCTTAAGGATCAATCATACGTACTTGATTTATCAATTAGAAAGATCGAAAGCCAAGTTAAAACTTACCTTGATGAACACACCCTGGACACAACCGTGTTCATGCATGTGTCTAGTGGTTACTTTGTAACATTCCTAACCAAAACCGAGCATCATACATGACGCCATTATAGGTTTAATCGCATTTTTACATTTCTTGCTGCATAAGTATCATTTCAATATGAGATTTCTTACATGCTAAGAAATTAAATATATATGAAAATTAGAGGAGCTCAAGTTAAAGTATATGAACAAATTAAGAGTTTAAAACGTGTTTACAGTTGGTTGACGTAAACAAAGGTACGTTTAGGGTTTTTCTTGTTGCGACTAATAAAATGTCAATAGCGCGAATAATTTAAAGAAATTATTTTGAAATTAAATAATTTGGAAAATAAATGTAACATATGAATATATTTGTTTTGGGAACCTTATTTTTACGACAACATCGTAAATTTCAGTTTTGCTGGCATTACTGACGTACCAGGGTCGGTACCGGATAAAGGAGTAAATATAAGTGTATAGGTACATATGTATATGGCCAACAAAGAAGATAAATATATATATATATATATATATATATATATATATATATATATGATAATAAAATCAAAGAAATAAGATTAAGGAAAGAAGTGGAAGTTTGAAGATAAATATATAGAGGTACATGAAACCAATAGAAGGGGAAAGTATAGGAATATAAGTGTGTGAATATAAGTGAAAAGAAAGAAAGAAAAATAACAGAAATGAGAAGGATAAGAAGGAGATAAAAAGAAAAATAAAAGAAGGAGGTGTAAAGTTGAATTGAAAGAAAAAAAAAACTTCTAATTAGTGTTAGGACTTGTTCTGGCTTAGAAGTAGAGTTAGAACATGAAGCAAAAGGTAGAAAAGAGAGAGAAGGCAGAAGAGAAAGAAAACAGTAGGGACCTTGAAATAGAGGAAAAAGAAAGAAAAGATAAAGAGAAAGAAAAAGAGGAGGGAAAGAGTTAAGTTCAGAGCTTTCTTACTGTCCTAGGATAGTTCAAAATTAAGTAGGGAAGAGTGATAAACCAGTAGGTAGCTGAAAATCAAAGAAATTAGAGGGAAAACAAAAACAGAGTAAGCAAGGAAAAACATAAAGAAAAGAAGAGGAAATGGAGAAAAACTTCGTGCATGGAAAGTTCTAAGTCTTTAGGAAGGTTTATAATGAAGTTAAAGAAGTTTTTGGTGTCGGATTGACGCCGAAAAATGGGAGGAATCGGCCGGAAAAATCGCCTGCTCTGTTTTGGAAACAGAGGTTTTGCTGGAGGTTGAAGATGAGCCAAAACGGCAGCCTTTGCTGCGATTTGGTGAATTTTTCTCCTAGGTACCTGAACTTGGTAAAATTACATTTTGGTCCCTAAGATTATAATTTCATGCAATTTAGTCCTTTCAGCAAAGTTTTAATTGTTTTCAATTTAGTCCTGTAGGATTTAAGTTCTAAAAAACTTCATTTTAGTCCCTGAAGTTCTGGCGCGTTTTCATTTAAGCCGTTTAGAACTTTTAATTGTTTTCAATTGGGTCCTTTCGCCCAAATTGACTTCTGAAAACTATAATTTGACCCCTGTAGTTACTGTCAGACTTCAATTAAGTCCCTGGAAACTTTAAAATTTATTCAATTGAGTCCTTTTTGGTTTAAATTGAATTTATTTTTTATAAATTAGAATAATTGGCTAATAAATTGAGTTAATTGGTTATAGTTATTGTTAAATATAACTATTATATGATTAATTGAACTTGAAATTAAATATAAATGACTTTGATATTTATTTTTAATATAGTAAACATGTGTTATAAGTTAAAATTTGAAGAAAATAGAAATATTATGTAAATAAATGTTGTGTAATAATTGAAAATAAATATTAAATCATACACTTTATTATATATATGAATTGTAATTAAAGGAAAATTAATTATTTATACATATATGGAATTATATAGGAACATCTAAAATAGGAGGGAAGGGGGAATAACCACCTGAGACCCGATCTGGATCGCGACTGAGAGGTAAGTGTAAACTTACTTGTATTATTTTGAAATGATTTTTTTTTATTGAAATGATGAATCATATATGGATTTAAAATGTTTGGACCAGTATTGAAAACCGGTCAACTGATTTATTTGATATTGCAAATATATGATGATTGAATTACTTAGATTGATACTAAAGCCCGATCAATTGAATTGTTTGCTGTGATTATATGATAATTGAACTGTTTGAACTGGTATTGAAGTCCGATCATTTGATATTATAGATAATTGAATATAGGTGATTTGGTTATTGAAATCTAACCAATTGACCTATTGAAACTTATTATTTGAGGTTTAACTTTTTGGACCAGTACTGTAGTAGTCTGGTCAATTATACTTATCGTTTTTTATTAAATGATGTTTATTTGTTTGGACCGAAACTGAAACCCGGTTAATTGAATTGATTGTTATTAAATATATGATGTTTAAATTGTTAGATCAAATGATTCAATTGCGTTAGATAAAATATGCTAAATAGTATGTTTGGAATGATTTAATTGTTTTGAATATATAGGATGATTAAATTACATGATATAAATAGTTTAATTATTTTGAATAATATAAGATGCTTAAATTACTTGAAATAATTGATTTAATTGTTTTGAACAATTGAGATTGATTGAATTATTTGAAATAAATGACTTAATTATTTTGAACAATAGAGGTTGATTAGATTATTTGAAATAAATGATTTAATTACTTTGGATAATATAAGTTGATGAGATTACTTGGAATAAAAAAAGTTAATTGCTTTGGTAATATAAGTTGAATAGATTACTTGGAATAAATGAGTTAATTGCTTTGGATAATACCGGTTGATCAGACTGCTTGAAATAATTGTTTTTATTGCTTTGAATAATATATGTTGATTTGACCCTTTAGATCAATTGATATACGTGCTTTGGATATGTATGTTGATTTAACTATTTGGATCAATACTGAGGCCGGTTAATTAAATTAATTGATATTAAATATATGTTATTTTAATTGTTTGGGATCGGTACTGAAGTCCGATCAATTAAGTTATATTGTTAATCATTTGATGATTTATCTGTGTGGAACGGTACTGAAGTCCGGTCATTTGAAATTGTTGATAATTGAAAATATGTGATTAAATGGGTTGAGTCGTGTGAATACTTGAATTTTGAGGCTCGAAAAACCAAGTTCCGTAGACTGCAGACATTCGAGTCAGATTGGGCATTTTCGGAAAATAGTACCGAAAAACGACCGCAATTTTACGAGGGTCATAGAAATGTCCTCGGAAAGGCCATCAGATTCCCAGAACATCCTGAAATGGCTCCGGAACGAAAAATGGGTAAGTCGAGGAGGCAGGGCAGCCCTGGCCGCCCTGAGAAGGCAGCCACGGCTGCCCGCAGAAGGCAGCCCCCGCTGCTCTCCAGGGCGCCCTCGGCCGCCCTCGGTTGACTTTTGGCCGAGTTTAACCCTATAAATACCCCCCCCCCAAAACTTCATTTTTCTCCACACCTTGAGCTGTGTTAACAGCCGCTCTCTTCTCCCTTTTTTCCTACGGCGATTCTTCATCTCTAGGCAGTTCTTTACTGCTTTCTGCATTGCATTGTTGTGATAACTTGCATTTCATTCATAATAATCATAATAAAATAAGTCCAAATCAAGCTGAAGCTAAGGAGCGGACGCCAATTACCGTACGTATGATTCGAAACTCACTCTTTTTGATTTAATTCTCTTCTTCCCCATTCAATCATGCATACATAACATTTGCATTACACGTTCACTTATTTCAGCCACAGTGCCACTTAAATCACTTGTTTTGGTCGCAGCACCACCTCAAAATCACATTTTTGGCCCCAATGCCTAATAATCCCTTTTGTCCCCAGCGGAAGCATACTAAAACACACATTTTGGCCAAAAGGCCTAAAAATCAACCTCCCCAAGCGGAGATATCAAAAATCACACTTTTCGACCGCGGACGTCGTAAAACTCCTTTTTTGGCCTCTAAGCCTACATTACACATTTTTGACCGCGGACGTCGTAAAACTCCTTTTTTGGCCTCTAGGCCTACATTACACACTTCTCAACCACGGACGTTGTAAAACTCCTTTTTGGGTCTCTAGGCTTACATTACACACTTTTCGACCGCGGACATCGTAAAACTCCTTTTTCGGCATCTAGGCCAACATTACACACTTTTCAATCGTGGACGTCGTTGAACTCCTTTTTTCGGCCGCTAGGCCTATATTACACACACTTTGACCATGGACGTCGATAAACTCCTTTTTCGACCATGGATGTCGATAAACTCCCTTTTCGACCACGGACGTCGATAAACTCTATTTTTGACCATGGAAGTCGATAAACTCCTTTTCGGCCACTAGGCTAAAATTCACTTTCACACACTCATAACATGTATACATGCATACACACCCCTCCTGTAACACCTCATACTGTACTCTTATGTCATAAAACCTGCCATTTTTTTATAACATCCATATCATGTTGCTATCTCTATTTTAAACTCTTTAACATATATACATTCATAACATACATATAACAGCATATGTCATCTTTTCTCTATTACCTTACTTCAGGCTAAACTGGTCATTTTTCTATACTATAGGCATATATAAACATAGCATACTTACATATATCAAAACATGGATACAACAGTTTATCCAAAAGGCTATAATAACATAGCACCATATATTTACATGCCAAAACATATATAATTATGCTTACATCACAAAGCATAACAAAAACTGTATGCAACATGTACAAATGAACTGTGAGAGGAGAGAGGCCTAGGCTTCAGCTGAACCGACCTGTGCATAGACGAGTGAAGCATCAATACTTCACTCGGACTAGTGACCTGAAACATATATTACAATTTGGTGAGTCGCATAAGTATAAACCACATTTAGACAATATCAACATATAAGGCAATATAATCAAAGCATATCAATAAGCAATGAGTTTAAACCATATTTATCATATAAAATCATCTCTGTATGCATACAATACTATATGTCATGTTTTCTGTGTTCTTTAGTTGTGATTTATTAACCAAGTGTTGCCCTAGGAATTTCACCTCAAACGGTTCTCTAACTGGATCCAGTAAATAAGGAAGACCCGGAATGCCGGCGGTCAAACCTCTCTCTATAAGATCCGAAGATCAATCTGTAAGATCCAAAGATCACTCTGCAGCATATAAGACCCGTAGGTCTTTCTATATCATATAGACCTGTAGGCCTCTCTGTAAAAACCCGTAGGTTTTCTCTAGTGAAATTTGCAAACACTGCCTACGATAATCACAACGCCTGTAATTAAGTCCTATGGAAATGCATTTATGCAATATACATTTCATAGCAATATCTCTCATATAAACATATAGCTGGGTTTCAGTACCGGTGAAAGCAACATATATATATCCCTATATCAGATCAAATAACTCGACTGGTCGGATTTCAATACCGACTCAGGAACCACAAACAAAGCAATTTATATAACAAATATCTCTGGTTGACCGGGCTTCAGTACCGGTCCAAACAATTCAATAAAACTATAACATTTCACTTTTCATATATCACAGTTGACCGGGCTTCAGTACCGGTCCAAAGAAATTCCATATAGCATATTAAACAATATCACATATCATTTCTCTAAGTAAGTGGTTTAACATTTACCTCTCTGCTGTGAGCTCAGTTGGGCCTCGGGCTGCTTACCCCGTGCTGCTCTTGAACTCGATGCTCCTATAATGCATAACATAGCAACCATGTTCAACAAATTAATTTAGAAACCCATATAAGCTATGATGCATGCTTTAATATTTAATTCTCTGATTTAATTGAGTTTTAATTTCAATTCGAATAATTTTCTATAATTTAAAACTCAATCTCTAAAAATCTCTGCTTTAAAATCATTTAATGTCAATTTAAAAATAATTGACAATCTCAGTTTAACATATAATAATTATAATTAATCATAATTATAATTATTAAAACCATTTGTAAACGTTAAATAAACTCTTTAATACTTTAAAATAAATTCATAAACATAAATCTCTAATAAAACATTTAATCTCTAATTTCAAGTTTAAAAAAACCTTAAAATTAATTTCTGACTTCAAAAACGGATTCAGGACGTCGAAATTAGGCTGGAAGGGCCAAAATATAATTTATAAAAGTCTCTGGGTAAAAAATATAAACATTTATAAGTTCAGGGGCAATTTGTAATTAAAAATATTTGCAAAATTGCCCAAAAGGACTAAATTGTAATGCGGCAGAAACTTCAGGGGCTAAAATGTGATTTTTACCGAAAACAGGTGCTGTGCGCGTAAAATTCCTCAAAACGCGCTGGCCGCTGCCGTTTTGGCTAAATGACTTCTGCCCAAAACGCGGCTCCTCCTTACCGTTTTGACCGTGAAACACTGGGTCAAAACGCAAGCTTATCGTGCGTTTTGATCTTCCTTAACCTTCAGCCACTTTTTTTTCAGCCCAAAACCCAGTCTCTCAAGCCAACTTCCAGGCAACCGTATGTCTACCTCCGGCCACCTTCCGGCAAGTTACGACCACCATTCTCTTCCCCTACACTCTAGCTAACCATCGGAGCCAAATTTCCAAAAGCCCTCTAGATTGAAAGATATAAACGCTCAAAGTTGGCTCCTCACACTGATTTTCACTCAACCCAAATTTCACCTTTTTTTCTCTCAACTTCAGGCGATCGGTACGACCACCTCCGGCAACCTTCTGGCGATCTAAGACTACCAACTCCTACATGCCCTCTACAACTCTATAGAAACCAAACTCTCTCATGCACAATAGATTGAAAGTTATGAAGCCTCAAAGTAGCTATCACGAAACTGCCTAAACCCAGAATTTTGCACCCAGATTTCGTTTTTCTCTTCTCCCTCACAAACCAGCCTCTCTCTTCATCAAATACCACTTCTAATCAACTAATACACATCCCATAAACACAATCAACATAAAGGATCGTTTAAACATAAAATCACTCTTCTCTCTCTTCTTTCTTTCTTTTCTCTTTCTTTCTCACTTTCTTTTCTCACGACTTCCTTTCTCTTTCCTCTAACTCCAGCAACACAAATCTCTTCCACCTCTTCACTTCAGCTTCCAGACATGCTAGCTACATCAAAAAGCCAGCAGCTGCTTGCCCTTTACATAAAATCATCATTTCTTCCCTTTTATTCCTTAACATATAAGTTTAACCAAAATTATACTTCTCTTCTTTCTAATCTCTTTAATTTCAGCCACAAATCAAGTCCAGCACCAGCTTAAAATTCATTTTAGGTGTCGAAATAAATAGTATAACACGTGTATGAAGTTTTGCAAAAATCGGAATCCGAAAATTTGCTGCGATTCGATCGGTGCCCTAAACCGAGCCGAAACCTCGACGATTTTCAAAGAACCGCAACCGTATGACGTTGTCGTAAAATCTTGGTTCCAAAACTCTTTAAATCATGTATGTAAACATATAAAATCATATCAAAATCATTTACTTTAAAATATTGCACGTTTCTAATATTTTTCGGTCGCGCGAGCCAAAAAACCCTAATTGGCTCCGTTTATGTCTTTCAACGGTAAATAAACTTAACATATCTCTTGTTTAACATTTCTAATTCATATATTATCATTTTCAAATCATATAATTTATGTTAATGTCATATATCATATCAAACTATAATGCATTTTAATTAAAAATGCACAAAATGCATTTAATGACGTCAAAACGACGTATGACTTTGGTGTGGGGTGTCACACCTCCATTATGCCTTTAAATAGGCAATTCGAACTACATTGACCTTGATCTCTCATTCAAATGAGAGTATGTAGGCATATTCGAGATATAACCTTGCATACACACCCCTCCATTACGCCTTTAAATAGGCAATTCTTAATTTTTCCCCTTTAACAAAATAAATTAAGTGGCGACTCTACACACACACACATATCACCCCGAGTGAACATCCCCGGCTAACCAACTACCTCACCAAAATGTCCCACCTTGGTGCCAAAAACCACTTCTAATCTTTTTAGTGGTGGCCCAAGAGTAAGTCGCACCGCTGGACCCATGCGAAACTCTCTGTTTCACATGTGGCTAGATATATCCTTACTCTAGGTGCTCAAGGGTCCCTTTGAGCCACTCAGTTTTCTCATGAAAATTAGAACCTTCCCCTTAGGATGCCCTTGAATGGACCATTGCATTCATCCCATGACATTAAAATGAATTATGGCGTGATAGATGTATGCATTCATACCATTCATACCACCTATAAATAGGTGGGATAAAAAAAAGAGAGGTAGAAAATAATAAAATAACAAAAAAGGAAGGAAAGGATAAAGGAAAGGGATGGGAATGAATCATGCCATAATTGGACAAAGAGTCTACCTATACCTTACCTTATTCCAAACACCTAATCCTTTTTCCCTTTATCCATATAGGTACTTACCCCACAAGTGCTAACACCTACTTCAGAGTTACCAATAAGTCCTACACCTTCTCCAATGGTCTCCGTAGATGATATTAGAGGCCTCTTGAGAGAAAAAGCTGATGAGATCAATGCCCAGATGGAAATCAGAATGGAAGCTAGGATAACTGAAGCCCTAGCCAACCAGAAAGCTGCTCTTTTGTCTGGATTGGGAATTGAGGCAAAATGAGCCTTAACTTTTGGAAAGGAACCTGCTAATACCCCTGTCATTAACCTGGAGGACCAACCCTGCAAAACAACTGAGTTAGAGTCTCAAAAAATGAAAGAAAAAATTGAGGCTCTAGAATGATCCATTACTGCCCTAAAAACTCACAAAGAACTTATAGGCATGGACTCCTTGTCCTTGTTTCCTGATACCCGACTACCCACAAAATTTAAGATGCCCAACATGGATAAATTTGATAGAACTTCTTGCCCTAAGACCCACTTGAAGATGTATGTTTGAGCTTTAAACCCCTTTGGATTAATCACTTAGCTCTTAGCCCAACTTTTCCAACAATCACTTACTAATGCTGCTCTAAGATGGTTTGTGAGCCTGGATAAGTCAAAAATTAAGACCTGGGAAGGCATTTGCAATGCCTTTAACACCCAATATAGCTATAATATTGAGGTGGATGTGACTCGAAGGGAACTATAAACCACCAAAAAAAGAACAATGAACCTTTTTCCTCGTTCCTTACGAGATGGAGGGCAAAGGCCGCCCATATGATTAATCGACCTTCAAAACAAGAATAGGTCAATATAATCATCAAAAACCTACTTTCTATCTACCAATCACAATTACAAACACAGTACCTACCTACCTTTCAGTCACTCATTGCTACTGCAACCAAGGTAGAAGACCTTATCGAACTAGGTCAACTCAAAGGTGACTCAACCATATACAAGAAACCAATCCTTACTGGACCAAGTAAAGTGAATGAAGTGGCCAGTATTACCCCTACCAATCCTTTAAACCTGAGCAACAATCAACCAAAAAGGAACTATACCGATCTTGGGATGCCAATCACTTTAGTCTTCCGAGAAGCAGTAAAGGCCGGATACCTCAAGCCATTAGAGGCAAGGCCACCACCTAACCCACTACCCATCAATTACAAAATCAATGAATACTGTGAGTTCCACCAAGGAAATGGGCATAAGACTGAAGCCTGTTGGACCCTAAAAAGACGAATCTAAGACTTGGTAGACAATGGGTCAATCATACCCAAAACTAAACCCAATATCAATACCAATCCTTTACCCAACCATGGGGTAAATGCCATAATCACTCAAGAGGAACTGTTTGATCATTTCAAGCTTTTTCTAAAAATGAACAACATATGTGTCTTGGATCTGAATGATCTTGCTGAAGAGGTTGATGCCACAACCTGGAGTGGAAGGCAATACGAACCCATTGTTCTGGATAAAGTTCCAAACCAAGCAAGGAGAGGAACCCCTGAACCAAAAGAAGACCCAATCTTAACCCAACTATAAAAAAACCCAAGGTAGAGTATCCATATGGGAACTTTTGACTTCATCTGTCCCTCATCGCCAAGCTCTTTACAAGGCGTTAAGCTAGCTTCAAACATCGGTTGAAGTAAGCCCAGAAACTCTTGTTACTACTTTAACCCAAGCCTCAAAAACACAAAATATTGGGTTTTCATATGAGGACCTGTCAGAAAATAAGGGTAACCATAATGAAGCTCTATATATCACAGTCTAAACTAGAGACAAAGCTGTGCCCATGGTACTAATTGATAATGGGTCAGCCTTGAATTTATGCCCTTTAAGAGTAGCAAGCTGTTTAGGTCTAGAGGTTTCCGATTTTACACCTTCTGACCAAATAGTAAAGGCATACGATAACACTCGAAGAGAGATTTTAGGGGTTGTCACTCTATCTGTCACCATTGGGCCATCTAAAATGGAGATCCCTTTCCAGGTCATTGATGTCCCTACAAGTTTCAATCTCCTCCTTGGAAGGCCTTGGATACACCAAGCCAGGGCTATACCCTCCTCTTTACATCAAAAGGTTAAGTTCCCTTACATGGATAAAATCATTACCGTCCAAGGGGACAACTATAGTCAACTTAGAAGCACCAAGGATCAGTCTCTTCTTGAGGTTAATCCTGAAAGTTCAAGCATAACACTCTCTGGATTCCAGTCTGACACTATCCAATTCATAGAAGGTGGGGTGTCAAGTCCTTATGTTATCTTTGACTTTGGGGCATTACAAATCAATTGCATAGTAAGGTTGATGCTGAAAATGTCCTACTTGCTTGGGATGAATATGGCTAAGTCTGGGAAAACGTACCCTTCAATGCCTGCCTGGGAAAGTCCAGTTGCCAATGGTACCTTCGGTTTGGGATATGAGCCAACAGAAGAGGACCTAATGGAGATGGACTTTAAACCTCAAAAAGCCCCTAGTTCAAGCAAAAGGGACGTCACAATGCGCCTCTACTTTAGAACCCTTAATGGTTATTTTGTTAACCGAGAACAACAATTCCTTATTGTGGTTTCCAAGAGCCATTCTACTGCCCTGAAGCCCAAAAGATGCTACCAGGAATAGAAGCATATAAATATGTGACCGGGCTTCAGTACCTGTTATAGCAGCATATAAATATTCATTATCAGATCAAATAACTCAACTGGTGGGACTTTAGTACCGACTTAAGAACCAAAAACAATACAATTCATATATCAAATATCTCTGGTTGACCAGGCTTCATTACTGGTCCAAACAGTTCAACAAAATTATAACATCTCATGTTCATATACCCTAGTTGACCGGGCTTCATTACCAGTCCAAACAATTAAATATAGCATAATTAGCAATATCACATAACCATCTCTATACATGTAAGTTAGTGGATTTAATACTTACCTCTCTACAGTGAGCTCGGTTGGGCCTCAGGTTGCTTACCCAGTGCCGCTCGCGAAGTCAACGCTCCTATAATGCATAAAATAGCAACCATGTTCAATAATCAAATCAAGACTCCATATAAACTATGATGCATGCTTTAATATTTAATCCTCTGATTTAATTGAGTTTTAATTTCAATCCGTATAATTTTCTATGATTTAGAACTCAATTTCTAAAAATCTTTGCTTTAAAATCATTTAATATCATATTTAAAATAATTAACAATCTCTATTTACCATATAATAATCATAATTAATCATAATTATAATTACTAAAACCATTTATAAACTTTAAATAAACTCTTCAATACTTCAAAATCAATTCATAAATAAAAATCTCTAATAAAACATTTAATATTTAATTTTCAAGCTTTAAACGACCTTAAAATTAATTTCTGACATCAAAAACAGATTCAGGACGTCGAAATTAGGCTAGAAAGGTCAAAATAAAATTTATAAATGTCTCTGGGTCAGAAATATAAACATTTAAAAGTTCAGGGGCCAATCTGTAATTAAAAATATTTGCAAAATTGCCTAGAAGGGCTAAAATGCACAGGGAAATAAAGTTCAGGGGCCAAAACAAAATTTATAACGAAATCAGGTGCTGGGCGTGTTATTTGGCCCAAAACGCAGGTTTCCCTGCTGTTTTGGCCTCTTAATATTAATTCAAAACGTAGCTGTGACACCCTCGACCTAAGTCGTACGTCATTTTGACGTCATTACATGCATTTTGTGCATTTTTGATTAAAATGCATTATAGTTTGATATGATATATGATATGAAAATGAATTAAATGATTTGGAAATGAAAATATATGAATTAAAGATGTTAAATAAAATATGTTTTAAGTTCGTTTATCGTCGAAAGACATAAACGGAGCCAATTAGGGTTTTTGGCTTGCGCGACCGAAAAATGTCGGAAATGCGCAATATTTTTAAAGTAAATGATTTGGATATGTTTTTAATATGATAATATACGATTTGAATAAGAGTTATAAGCTATGTTATAGGCTCGTTTGCCATCGAAAGACACAAACGGAGCTAATTAGGGTTTTTGGACCCGCGCGATCGGAAAATGCCGAAATCGCGTAAAATATGAACCCTATGATTTTGATATGAATTTATATGTTTAAGAAAGTGATTTAAAGAGTTTTGGGACCATGATTTTACGACAACGTCGTACGGTTTCGGTTCCGTGAAAATCGTCGAGGTTTCGGCTCGGTTTAGGGCACCGATCGAACCGCAACAAATTTTCGGATTCTGATTTTTACGAAATTTCATACACGTGTTATACTATTTATTTTGACACCTAAAATGAATTTTAAGCTGGTGCTGGACTTGATTAGAGGCTGGAATTAGAGGAAAGAAAATGGGTAATTTGATGTTTGTATTGTGTTTCTGGTATGTTAATTAGTTGTTTAGAAGTGATAAATATGGAAGAGATAGGCTGGTTTTGAAGGGAGAAAGAAAAACGAAAATTTGGGCAATTTCTGGTTTTTAGACAGTGTTCACGAAGGGTACTTTGAGCCTTCATATCTTGTGATTCAAAGTGCATGGAAGGATTTGGCTTCGATAGAGTTGTAGAGGGCATGTAGGAGAAGAGATTGGTGGTTTTAGTTTGCCGGAAAACCGCCGGAGGTGATCGTAACGATCGTCGGAAGTTGAGAGAAAACCAGGCAGTTTCTGGTTCTGGGTAAAAATTAGTGTGGGAAGCCAACTTTGGGTGTTTATATCTTTCAATCTAGAGTGGTTTTGGGAATTTGGCTCCGATGGTTAGCTAGAGGGTGTGCAGGGGAAGAGAAAGGTGGTCGTAGCTTGCCGGAAGGTGGCCGGAGGTGGATGTACGGTCACTTGGAAGTTGGCTTGAGAGACTGAGTTTTAGGCTGGAACAGTAGCTGGGGAGAGGAGGAAGACGATCAAAACGACAGGAGGCTGTGTCGTTTTGATCGTAAGAGGCGCGCCCAAAATGCACAGATGGGCCGCGTTTTGGGAATTAACTCTAGCGGCTAAAATGGCAGGGAACTGCGTTTTGAGCCAAAGCGCGCCTGGTACCTGATGTTTGGTAAAATTGTATTTTAGCCCGTAAAGTTTCTGCTGCATTACATTTTAGCCCTTCTGGGCAATTTTAAAAATATTTTTAATTACAGATTGGCCCCTGAATTTATAAATGTTTATATTTTTGACCAAGAGACTTTTATAAATTATATTTTTTGTGACACCCCAAACCAAACCCTACGTCAAATTGACGTCATTTCATGCATTTTATGCATTTTCATCAAAATGCACCATGATATTATGTGATTAATAAGTTAAATATGAATTATATGAATTATATTTGATGATAAATGA